>JAUBNQ010000011.1:10753190-10770360 GCA_032353495.1 Ctenopoma kingsleyae
CCAGTTATAGCGTAGGTCTATGATAAAGATTTTTGCGCCCCAAAGGAACAGGAAATACATCACACGACCTTTCGGTCATGGTAAATGAGAGAGAGAACATTTTTAAACTACACTTGAATACAAATTATACACAGTACTCATGGTCTGTACAATGCATTTATTTTAATTTTCATGTTTTTCTAATATCATTTTATGTGATGTCTATCTTCTTCTTCTTGAGACTGGTGGGATGGCTAGAGAATAACTGAAAGGCAAAAGGTAATAGTTGTAAGACTGCTTTTTAAAGACGTTTCTCAAGTCACAAAGAAGCTATTTCTGTGACTAGGAGCATGAAAATGTCAGTTTCACCAGAGCAGTGCTTAATAATCTCAGAGGTTGGGCAGCTCATAACTTCTATAAAGCTCATAAAGTTTCTATATTTTTGTTATTTTCATAACATTTCATACAGAGACTACAACCAACAATGAATTGTGCCTAATCACAAACTGGAATCCCTGAATCCAGAACCTGTTTTATCTTATTTATCTGTGCCCTAGAGCTGCATTGCTGTTCAAAAGCTATTAAAAACACATCACTGAGACACACTGCTGCATGGGGCAACATGTTTCTTCATTAGGAAACATAACAGATCCATCAAATATAAGATCGACCATTACTTTTTACAGTCGCACAAGAAGAGACTGTCAGACGTGATGGATTCTTAAAGCCACACTTGTTTGAGCTGGAGTATTCACAAGAAGACTATCAACAGACACAGGATGAGGGGGAGAGACTAAGAGCATAGGGTGATACTTCACTGGCACTTTGCTAGTTTCCCAAGCTCTTTTTTGACAGAAGACAGTCCCCACATTTTTTGTGAGGAAGAAACATGTCACAGTGTAGTGGTATCACAAAGATTACACTGAGTGCAATCCATTGTTGGTTTTAGTTTCTGTATATAATAAGTAAACGTATAAATGACAAACTATTAGAAAAAAAACCCTCCAGTCTTATCCTTTAAAAGTTATAAGCTAGCCAGATCTCACAGGTCATTTAGCACTTCACATCGGTCTAGTGAAACTGACATTTTCATGCTCCTAGTCGCTGAAATAGCTTTTCTGATGACTTGAGAAACTTCTTTCAAAAGCAGTCACAAAACAATTACCTTTGGCCTTTCAGTTATACTCACAGTATATTTTGTATGCATTTTTGTTATTATAAAATGATTATCGGTCTAACCCCTCAACATTTTAATGTCCACTGACTTTATCCTACACTGTGTGAATAGCTTTCCCTTTCTTTATGAAGCTCGTTTTGTGAATTTAAGTCTCACGCTGCTCTGAGAGTTTGCATCTGTCCCAGGTGTGTACACCTAGAGAGAACAGAATCACACAAGGTACTAAAAAAACTCTCCCAGCCTCACACAGGAAGAGTGCTAGTGAAAATTACAGCATCACTCTGGGGAGTGGGTAGTAGGAGGCGCGGGATTTGATGAATCAAGGACCTTTTGTTCACAGCAAAAATGACGGCTTGCATGCAGTTGGAAAGAACATCTCTTCTGTGGCGCGGTGACGCTTGGCAGGCAGTCGTGTGTCATTTGGAGCCATTTAGGGTTTTTAGCTGATGCAGAGGGAGGATGGAGAAGAGCAAGGTCATTTAAAGAGGATGCAGAAGATGATGATGTGGCCAGTGCTGGGTGTTTAAGTGGGTCTACCCTGCTTGAATTGAGAAACAGCTGAGTATGCCATGGCATCACTCACAGTAATCACAGTGTGAGACGTCTATAGGAACATATCCAGTGCAGTCTGAACTGAAATATGTCAAGTGATGCTTATAGATTAGTTGTTTCAACATATTAATTAATATGAGAGAATTAACACAGTTGAGACTATAAGTTAAGTAGGCATTCAAGAGCAACTTCTTTAATGCACAATTTGAAGTGTTTTGTGAAAAAAAGCAAAATATTTAGTGATTCCAGTCTCTGAAATGTGAATATTTGCTGATTTTTCAAGTCTTCAATGACAGTAGAGTGAATATATATGCATATGTGTGTATATATATGTATATATATATATAACAACATATAAAACAACAAGGAAAGTATAGGCTTTTAAAAAGGCCAAGATGATGCTGCTTCACAAGTAAAGCAATAAACAGATGGATGGAACTAGTGTGACAGGGAAATATATCTCAAATTGACACTTTTCTTTCTACAGTGTCTTTTCCAGTGCCCACTGTCAAAGATGTTTCTTATTTATTAGCTCCAACTCTTCTTCACTCAAGTACAAACACATACATAGAAGGTTACAGTGTAAAATGTACACAGGAACGCAAACAGGCAGTCACACCCTGACTGTGCCCTTTGTGGGCTGAGCTAAAAGATCCCTTAACTGCAGGATTTAAATAATTACTCTATTCATTAAGCCAAAATGCCTTGGACCTTCAGCTGTGAAGAAATGATTTCATAAGAAATATAATTAAAGCTGCCACTAAACTATATGCTGAATAGTCTTCATCACGTATTATTTATTATACAACAGTGATTGTACTACCTTTACATTCTTAATCATTTAAATTTGTTGACATTAATTTTTACTTTATAGTGTTAAAGGGCAAAATCGTAATGTATTCTTCAAACATTTCTAAATCGGTCCAAATGCTATCCACTCACAGCCGCATTTGGCCTTATTTTATATAAGTACAGCAGTGTCACAGACCAGTGGGCCATAGGTGCATGATGTTAGAAAAGTGAGGCGCATACAGACATACTGCTTTCCTTAAGGGATTAATGAAGGATATTTAAGTGATTTCTCATTAGTGTCCCAACACAATATTTGCTAGTTTGTCACAGCTTTTGTCAGAATAAGTACGTTTGCACCTCATGACATTAATGTAAAAACATTTAGTCGACAGAAGTCTGCATTCGTGTCCAAAACGACACGAAAACAACTTCACCGTGTAAACATCAGAAAGGTTTTCCTACCTGTGTCAGACGGTTTCACGGCTCCTCCGTCGCTGCTGTCCATTTCCAGCTGTCACCGATCACAGCGCGAGCTCAGCCGCAGTCGTTCCAGTCCCGCGAGCGACTTAAGATAAACCACGCGGGTAATGTGCGCGCGCTGAGCCACCGCCGGCTGCGCAACGGAGATACCGAATCACTGCGCGCGAGGATGACAGAGAGAGAGAGAGACAGAGAAAACAGAGTTGAAGCTGCTCTGCACGGGATGAACAGAACATCAACAGTCAGAACATCTCTCTGTGTGTGTAGGACTGTTTCTCCCGGTCTTATTCTCTAAATAAATGCGTTTCAGGAAGCACGTGTTCCACTCTGATTCCTCCAATAAGAAACGTGCCAGGACTATGAAACTTATTCTGCACAGTTTAACTCAGACCACAGACCAAGTTTTACATTTATTTCTGGATCCCCAAAAGTATCTTTTGGTGGTATGAAAGTATTTACTTAATGATATATATATATATAAAATGTTCGAGTGTGGTGGGAACAATTGCAACTGTCCTATATGGGCACAGGCCCAGAGACAAAAATGACGTCAAAGAGACAAACGATGACCAAAAACAGACAAAAAAAAAAACAGCAAACAGCTGAAAAATTACAGAAAAGATATTTGAAACAAAATGAACCCATAGACAACGTGACATTAAACACAAAATGATCACAAACGCTGTTAGGGCCTCATTTGTAGTCATTTTGCATCACTTACAGTCTAGGGTTTGATATAGGAGGGTTGTGGGGTAAATTAACTGCATACTTTTTTATAATCCTTCTTTGCTTCATGCAAATATGTGCAAATGTGTACTGCCTTTAGTAATACATTTTTAATCATTGCTATCTTATCAGCCAGCTTATATGCCAGTAAAACATTTGCAAAAAGCTAATATCAACACATACGTCTTCTTTATAATAACTATTTATTTTCCATTGTTGGACCATTGTAGCTAATACTACTCAATGCTGTAGCAACACAGCATCCTAAACGAGAACTGTTACAATAGGTAGAGTAAAAGGCCATAGTCAAAATGGAAGCAGCAGAGGCCTTTAAAATTATTTAGTATATTTTACTCTTTGTTATAGGTCAAAATCATAAATACTTGAATCCTACATTTCCCATAATGCAGCTGGGTAGTGGAGTTACTAGAGGCTACAGTACAAAGAAAAACTCCAGCTGATGTTACCTTCTTATTTTGTCAAAGTACATTTTGCATGACCTCACTTAAGGACTTAAAACATCTACCACCATTTTTACAACTTCAAAACAGCTCTAACATGTGTATAAACAGTTCTATTAAAAACCTGCTTCTATATAGCAGCCACTTGGAGCAAGATGAACTGGTTGAGGGGTCAAAGGAAAATGTTGACACGTCAAATCCTCTCCACCTTTAGCTCCTGTGTGTGTGTGTGCACTGCGGTGCCTATCACCAGCCATCTTCCCCCAGTCCCACCCCCTTCAGACCCCTCATTAACATTGTTGGGCCGTGTTCAAAAGCAGATGCCTGTGGTTGAATTCATGAGTTCTGTGACACAGGCACATGCTTGCGTGTGGCGCGGCAACACGGTTGTGTGCGTTTGGGTCAGCTGTCAGCCAGACGGTGATGGATGCACGGTGGAAACATACTTGGATTTTGAGCTATGTCCTTCTCATTGAAGTCCTTTGGCACCCTGCTTGACCTCGCCACAAGGCAGCCACCCTAAAAATAAAGATGCACATGTGCCCGTACAGTATTCACATACAAACAAAGACAAGGGTATAAGATATCAGCTCATCAAGTGCTCTTGATGTGTCTGGTTGTGTGTGTGGGTACAAAACAACACACAGTTAAACAGCTACACCTATATACACAAAGTAGCTCAAACCTGGAAGAGCAGAATCACTGTGCTGTTGTTAAGGCTGGCTTAAGAACATCGAGCATATTCAGTTGCTCAATTTCCATGGAGCTCGAGTCCAATCAACATGTTCCCAGCATCAAAGTTATTACCAGTGCTCGGCTCCATCATCATCTCGAGTGCCTTCATTAAGGGACATTTTTTATTTCTTTATCAAGAACCTGGCCGCTCCCTCGGAGTCGTACATTTCGGTTTAACCTGGTCACTATGGCAACTCTTTTAAAAAGCAACGTACTCACTCTGTCTTTTGACTTCACAGTTTGATTGAGACAGCAATTGGAGGACATGAGTGGTCCATTTAAAAAGATAGAGTGAGTATGTGGAGGAGAAGAATAGCAGTATTGTGAGCTGCAGCCAGATAATGACTGCAGTTCACAGCTTGGAACAGTGTAACCCTCATCAGTAAAGAGTGTTTGAGCGTGACTTCAATATCCAACTTTTGACGTAGTTTGGCATACAGTATGTCTAGTTATCAGTCCACTACAGCAACTGCAGCATAGCATTTTGATCACTCAGAAATGTGATTTCTTATTCTTGCTAGAATGACACGTCACTCGTAGGAAGTGACATATTATTTGCCTTAAGTTAAAACAACGTGTGGTTTACATGCATTGTAAGCTCTCTGTATATGTCGAGTAAGAAAGAAACATCCTTTCTGTTTTTTGAGACAAATGTCAGGAAATAAAAAGGACATTCCTAAATAGCTCTGTCCTTTCTCCAATGTTGAAAGTATGTATGAAAGGATCAATCAGGACTTTAAGGGGATCAATGGCAATTTCCATTTGATGCCCTTCTTGCTGCAGTGTTTTGTTTCCCCACAACTTGAAAAAGTAAGGTAATTAAGAAGAAAGGTTTGCTTTGAGCTGCAGGACTCCATAGTTCAACAAAATCTGGCAACTGTGTTCTTCAAAGAAAGAAAAGCAAATTGAATTTTGATAAAATAAAATACAATATGTTTGGATGGCACGAATTGTGCTGTAGATCTATTGATATGGAAAATTACCAAACAAGAATTGTAATTTTAGTGTGATGGCAACAAGGCAACAATTTACGTCCTCTCGATAACTGATCCGTGTAAGATATTAAACACCCTCTTTTGTCTTAGTCTCCAAAGATTCATTTTATTTTGGATCCTAAATTCAAGTGACTATTTAGCAACTGTTCTCTTGTTTTTTATAAAATGATTGTGTTATAAACTTTTTTTTTTTTTTGAGATTTTGTTTTGTCCATTTTAGGAAAGAGTTTACGAGTAAAATAATGTCCTACTCATTCAGCAATGTGAAATTATCACAATTATTATATACTTTACTGCACTGGAAAGTCTTCAGCACCCCTAGAGCTGGGTATCCAGACAAACTGAGTAACGGGACAAGCTTTGATCAAGGATGTGACCAAGAACCCAAAGGTCATTTTAACAGAGCTTCAGAAGTCCTCTACAGATGTGGGAGAACCTCTCAGAAGGACAACTGTGTCAGCAGGACTCCATCAATCTGGCCTTTATGACACTGCTCATCACCTGCTAATACCATCTCTATGGTGAAGTATGAGGGGCAACATCATGCTGTGGGGGGTACAGGTCAGCAGCAGGGACAGGGAGATGAAGCCAAACACAGAGAATTCTCTGAAGAAAGCAGAATAGCACGACTTGAGACGAGGTGAAGGTTCATCTTTAAGCACGACGATGACCTGAAGCAAACAACCAAGATAACCCTGGAGTGAACAGGACAAGTCTCGAGCCCCTTTTACGCTGTTCATTCAAGGTGGGTTTACTTCACCAATACACCACCTCACTGTACAACCACCCCCCACACTGCTATGGTGTGCTCAAGAGGTAATGAGACGGCATCAGGTATTGTGGGAGTAGGCTGTTAAATTTTGGTGAGGTTTTTTTGGTGTTTTTCCTGGGAGACTCTCCCATGTACACTGGAGGACAAACAGCATCATTTTAACTCAAGTGCAGTTCTCAGACACTGTGTTCAGCATGTTAGTGATTATTGTTACATACGGCTTTATTTGAACAACGTGTTTAAGCGATCAGACAGAATTTTATGAGCATTGAGGAGAGTAAATTGAACATTAATAGACATTTTAACTACTTTATTGATCCTTTGTTGAAAATTTTACAGGGTTTTGACATGTGGCCAGGAGGAACAGGGAATTGAATCACCAATCCTGTGCTTTGCTGTGCTACCAGTGGCCCACATCTGCCCCTGAGCTTACTTCCACTTTTTTCTGTTGACATCTGGTGACATTGTAAATTGTAGATTATAAAGTCCCTTGAGGCAAATGTGTGATTTATTATGGTTATTTAAGCAAAAATAATAACAATATAAATCTAGCACTGTGAGCTAGGTGATTCTGTGGATTTTTAAATCCAACCTTCCTTTGATGCTGGGAGGTTGTGAGGCTGCAAAAAAATCATCGTCATATCTCTGCTGCTGTGGATGTTAAATAAATAAAATAAATTTTGTGAGAAGTGGCTTTGACAAAAATAAAAGAACAATGCAAACCGGGCACTTGATGCTGTTTACTACTAAAGATGATAAATTCCACTCATTCTTAAAGGAATAGTTTGACATTTTGAGAAATGTGCTTATTTTCTTTCTTGCCCAGAGTTAGATGAGAAGATTGGTACTACACTCACTGTGTGTTAGACTATGTATGAAGCCACAGGCAGCACAGGTTATCTTAGCTTAGCATAAAGAATGGATACGGTGGAAAACAGCTGGCCTGACTCTGCAACTTAATGTTACTTAAATCTATGTGAAAGCATCTAAGCCTCACAAATTAGCACTTCATATCTTATTTAATCCACACAAACACTGATTTAAAAAAAAAAAAAAAAGGACTACTGGACATTTGAAATGTTGACTTATTCCTTAAATATTTGGCTCCTTAATATCAAGAACTGAGAAAACAGCATGTCCCTGAAAAAGCCACATGGTAATCAGTGGATTTCTATATGTATATTACTGACAAAATGAATGTTGAGCAAATGCAGCACGTGCAAATACAACATAATGGAATTGAATTGAAAGAAATCACTATCCTTTCAACGGCTGTTTACTGTTCTTTAGTCTGGTCCCCACCCCCCAGCATCGCATCCAGTGGCAACAGAGTCGATGTTTCATTTTAGATAAGAGACAATTATTGTAGCACATCACTATCGCTATCTGCAGAAATCTCAAACTGCACCACAGAATGCAATCTAGATACCATGTCCCTGTGCCCTTGGTATTTAATGACATTTCTTTTTGTCCAGGAAAATAGAGGAAATCCATGAGAGTGAACGTTTGGAAATGTTTGACTGTTTTATTTCTTCTTGACCAGGGCCTAGGCTGTAAAATTGGACCAGTGGTTTCTCAAGCAAAATTACTTGAACACTACTAAAAGCTAATCCAAAAATCCTTGTTGTTATGACAACCAGACCTTTTCCAAACTAGGTTTTGGCCACATTACCTATTTCATTTGCACGAATATAAGAGACAACGTATGTCATTGGAATAAAGTATGAACGCGTAAATCGTTTGTGACTGAATTTATTTTCGGGGCACATTTCCTTTATTGTGCAAATCTCCACCTCTAAACACAGTCGATTTCAGTCCAGCTCTCACACATTATTATTCCAAGTATGAAATGAGTTTCTTTTTTGACATCTTGACTGACAGCTCAACAAATGAGAAATCATTTACTGTGAACGGTGCAGTCATCTGCTTTTGGCTGAAACGCTGCCTGTCTGGAAGGGGTGCGCCTGTGTGTTTGAATGGCTTTAAAAACTGATTTCATGTAAAGTCTGAGGCATCAAAACCAGCCTCAGACAATTTACACCATTTCCACATGGTTATAATTTTTTTTAACATGTTTACGTCAAGGGTTAATTTGCTAGTTATGTGTGAGAGACATATAAAGACAAACTTGTTTTCCAGTGAAAGACTTTATGATGTGAAACTAAATCTTGCTGAGTAGCAACCACTGTGGCCACAATTAATGACCATGGTAATCTGAAATGTGTAACACTACAGTAGCGTTGTTATCATGAGTAAGTCAGCAATAACTAGCCTGCATGAATAGAACTACTACCATGTTTAATCATGTTGTTGTACTGAATAAGATGCACTATAATCACTGAATCTGATCTCTATTGATATACTGATATGGGATTAGAAAGACGTGCATACTTAACACAGGTCAGCAGAAGTCTATAAGCACCAAAACCATAAAGCTGAAGCAACACTCTCTGAAAGAGAAATGGAAAATAATAACCTCCATACACGAAGAATTTGTTGCATTGTTTGCTTCCAGTCTTGACTAGATGGGCCCAGTGACAAAAGTGAGTATATGTTCATTGCAGATATCAGATTTTGTTGCTGACATTGTCAAATGCTCAGATTGCTACTACACATACATTTCAGAAATCTGGTCAAACTAAGATTACCTCTCCAGCATTTATCATTATTACTATTACATGGTTTCTTCGACTCATAAAATTAAATCTAAAACGGTTTTTGTATGAACACACGGATATTCTGTTTTAAAATGAGCTTCAGACCAACAGATACCACGTCTGTGCCGTTCCTCTGTATGACATTTTTTTCTCACTTTGTCAGTAATGGCTTATGGTGAGGTCAGTCTACATTCTGTCTCCCTTTCCACATACACACAGATGCATTTAAGCAAACACAGACCACGTACTACATTTTGATACAACTGTCAAATTGCACTTATCCTTAACATAAATCTGCTAATATTTTACCATGCAACACCGCACAACTACACACTGACATTTTTGCTTGAAAAACTATTTCAATTATTCAAATATTTGCAGATACAGTGTATGTTAATCAGCTTATCATTTAATCTATTATTGTTTTACTTGAATAGATGCATTTTTTCTTAAACTTTTATGCAAATGTCTGATCACACATGCATTAAGGAAGATGCATTTGTTTTAAAAAAGTCTTTCCATCCTATTCAAGTGTGATGCTGCCATCTAGTGGCAAGAAATGTTTACAGATTTTTCTGCTGTCAGATTTACTACATATGTTCATTTCACACTTACACAATTTTTTCTCTGATCAGAGCTGTAACTAACAGATCAATATGAAATTAAAAAAGGTTTATTAATGCTTTGAAACACTTGACAGAAAGATCTCTTTCTTCCACTTTTGTGTTACTGCAAATGAAGAGAATGTGAGCAGCAGGACAGGAATACCTGATCAGTCTTGAGGATAAGACATGGACACACCTGTGCATCAGCTGCCAGACAAGAACACAATGAATACATAGAAACAAATGTGTATTTAGCAAAATAACATATTATTAAAGTAGCTAGTTATTGAGTATGAAAGTGAGTAATTCACCAGGTGGCAGCCATATTCAGGATATGCAGTGTCTTTTCTCTTTTACAAAATATATTCTAATTAGTGAGCAACAAGATAACAATAAAATATAGGACTCATTTTATCTTATAACAAAAATCTTAATTATTTTTTATTGCTGTAAATAAATTCTAGTTTTGTCATCTAGCTTAAATTTTAAAATATAATCAGGAAAAAGAGTAAGTAAGGAAATCCTTGGTGTGAAACATGATTAACTTGTCATTCAGTCCAAGAAAAACTGCAGAGTATCTAACTATAGACCCAAGGCCACAAACCATTAATTAAGCCCATAAAGGCTAAACTGCACCCTAACCAGGCAGCCTAACCAGACTGCCGACAGATGAACATGTAAAAAGCATTGCAAAGGTCTCCAATCTTACCACACACTGCACAACAAATAAAAACAAATGAATATTGCATGTTATTTATTACTTTTTAGATTTACAAGTTATTTTCCCATTTATTTAAAAAAAAAAGGCTCACAACTCTGGTGTTACAGGAATGAATACACAATAAATGCAAACATGCATTTGTTGCACAGTTGAGAAACCTTTCATATGTGTAGCCTATTAGATTTGACTTTCCATATTAAGCAACGTTTTAAGTTTTCTTTCTAATTGTGTCATATCCAGGTCCCTAAAGAGAAGAACAAAATGCTGTGATCTAAAATGTAATAAGACAAAAAGATTAATTGCACTGCATCTGCAATTTCAGCGTGAATAATCGTTATGTAATTGTATCTTTTGTAATGATGAATGTAGAGGGAAATGACAGTAGTAGAAAAAGTTAGCTGTATGTACTATATATACAAACACACACACACACACACACACACACACACACACACACACACACACGAAACAAAACACACAAACAATTTGGGAAATGGCAAACAACCTCAGTATCACCCTTGAAAAAGATTATTTAAGACAGACTTCAATCAACTGGAGACAGAGGTTGAAGATGAACAGGGAGGTAGATAGATACATGGGGGGGGTAGACAGAACAGAAGTAGTGAGAGAGCTTGGTAATTCCCTCTAGCTTATGATTCTCATTAAAAAAATGTTCCTTAAATCAAACAGGATCCAGATAATCTCATCTGTAATCTCAGTTAAAGTGCAGGAGTGGCGAGTGGCTCTGCCCTCTCCTGCCTCTCTGGGTTTTAGCTACGTGCTGTCGTTAAAACGATGTTCAGGGCTCACTCACTAAGTTCATTGTTTTGCACTTGCTAATTGCTGCCGCAGCACTGACTGCTGCGGCCCTGAGGAGCGGCTTCCTGTAGGTCCACCCCTGTCCTGGTCCGTCCCCCTTGTCCAGCTCCACCCTGAGGATCGTTCTTTGGTAGTTTCTTTGCTACAGGCACAAACATAGACACATAAAATGTTTAGAGTACTAATTACCTAACCTAAAATTTCTGTGAGAGCAGGTAGGACGGGAGATTTGAGGTGATCTGATGAGATCAGCCAGTTGTCACTTACCAATAGCCATGAAAATTTCACTGACATTCATCGCAGTCTTTGCTGAAGTCTCCATGAAGAGTAGACTGTTGTCATCAGCGTATGCTTGTGCCTCCTGATGACAGTGATATGTGAACATATAAAACATTTATTATTGTGACAAGGTTAATACAGTTTCACGATAATAAATTCACAACAAAGCTTGAATTCCTGAAAACACTGTGGTGTAAAATATAAATTTATATTTGTTTATTGTCATACCTGAAGCTCAACAGCTCTCTTGTTTGCGATGTCTGCTTTGTTTCCAGCCAGTGCGATCACAATGTTAGGACTGGCTTGTCTCTGCAGCTCCTTCACCCAGTTTTTTGCTCGTACAAAAGTATCCTAATCCAGCAACAAACTAAAATTAAAATTGCTCTCACATTGATTGTTCACATGAGAACTTTCTTTAACTTTGGTGTGCATGTACAAAAATGAATTCAAAGGCTGACCAGCACCTACACTGCTGTGAAAAAGTATTTGCCCCTTGCATGCATATATATATATATTTATTGCCACACCCAGGCCTGATTACTGCCAGAACTGTTGAATCAGAAAGCACTTAAATAAAACCTCTCTGACAAAGACAAGCACTACTCTCGTCGTCATACTCCAAGAAAACAACTACGACTCATCCGGGAGGTCATAAAAGAACCCAGAACAACATCTAAAGAAGTCCACTCCTCACTTAATGTCAGTGCTCATGATTCAACAATAAGGAGACTGGGGAAAAACGGCGTCCATGAGAGAGTTCCAAGGTGAAAGCCACTGCTTACATCTAGTGTAAAACCACCACAGCATTTCATAAAAAGATCAACATACCAACAGTCAAACATGGTGGTGGTAGTGTGATGTTTTGGGGCTGCTTTGCAGCTTCAGGACCTGGCCAACTTGTCATAATCGATGGAACCGTGAAATTTGTGCTCTACCAAAAAATGCGAGATGCTGCGGCATCGTCTTAAACAGGCCATTCATGCTTGTAAACCCTCCAGTGTGGCTGAATTACAACAATTCTGCAAAGAACAGTGGGCCAAAATTTCTCCACAGCAATGTGAAATAAAAACATTTTCACAGCACTGTAACATGAATATGTGATCTTAGCACCCACAGGTATAATTTCAAACTAGATTTAGTTAAATTCTAAATATAGAACATGACTAAGTAAGAAAAACCCAACACACTTGCATATGATATTCAACTATTAACTCGATAACTTTATTTTGCTCTATTTTACTATGTATTTACCAGCAAGAGAGTCAACAATGAATTTAACAAGTACAAATAACAATAATTAAAGTAATGCTAAAGCTCATTATAAAACTGCTACTTCAGCAACAAAGCATCTCTGTTCATCATGTTGCTGCTGACTGACAAGGTGAAACTTACTGCGTTGGTGATATCATAGACCACAATGGCTGCCTGTGCTCCTCTGTAGTACATTGGAGCCAGGCTGTGGTAGCGTTCTTGACCTGCTGTGTCCCAGATCTCAAACTTCACAGTGGTCTCATCCAGACAGACAGTCTGTGTGAGGAATGCAGCTGAAGAAAGCAGTGAAACGTACATCAGTGAACTTATAATATATTAGTACCCTGTAATTTTGTATTTTTTGGAAGAATACTTTCAAGTACACTTGCTTTGGAAAGTATTCAGCCAATGTCAATCTGTTAGAATAGAGTAACCAGATGTTATATAAATAGCTCTAATCATTTCTAAACTACATCCACCCATTAATAAAATGGGTGGATTGTCAATCTCTAGTACCTCAAGAAAACTGAAAACTAAATTTTGACTGGCATAGTACAGGCACTAGACATATATAGATAGAGTGATGTCAGTTTTTTAATTACCAAATTGTTCAAACATAATTTTTCACTTTGCCATTGTGCCATACGGTATCTGTGCCTGTTAGACCTAGAGGAATGAGGGATAAGGCATTAGAATTTGATTTAGATGATTATATGAAACATACCACTTGTTTTGAACATGGGAATTCATTCTTGACTCTTGACCTATTTATCAGTACATGTTATACTGTACGTCAACTCAAACATCCACACATGGGTAAACGTGTCAGAAAGTAGTAGCTAGTAATAGGACCTTTATTTAAATGTATTAAAAATAAATGTATTATTTTAAATATAATATATACTGTATTTTATAATACTGAAGTCTATTCTGGCAATTAAAGCCTGGAACATTTTGGTGTTAGTACAATGGTGTTCCTACTGACCTTGTAACAGAATAAAACATGGAAAATTTTGGTCTGACACTTCATTTAGCGAACTACACGTACACTGAGAAAAGTATTGAACCTCAAAAGTTTTTTGGTACTGATAGAAAGATGTGTTTAACACCAAATATCAATAACAGTCAGGTATCAATAACCAACACTAACTTAAGGTCAAGTGTGTAATTTTGTTTACTTATTCTTTGACTGAATTGATTCCTGACTTTACACATTTGACAAATTTCAACTTTATTTAGGCAAAATAATGTACATCTGCTCATGTTTTGACAACATTTAACATGTGAAAACAATATTAATTACTTCTATACAACATAGTGGACCATCTGAGACACTCAAATACCATTCTGAGCAAAATTCACTTCATCAAAAGTCTACAACACATTTCTCTTACCTCCAATAGTACTTTCCTGGAACTCGTGAAACTGGCCTTTGACAAACCGCAACACTAAGCTGGACTTGCCAACTGCTGACTCCCCCAGCAACACCAGTTTGAACTGGCAGATTTTGTTTGCTGCTGTGGCACCATTAGGCCTAGTCGCTCCTCCACCTCGTCCAGCCATTGACAGAGACAGAGACTGTTACAGTTGAAAATACAGTTTAA
Source organism: Ctenopoma kingsleyae (assembly GCA_032353495.1). Taxonomy (NCBI): domain Eukaryota; kingdom Metazoa; phylum Chordata; class Actinopteri; order Anabantiformes; family Anabantidae; genus Ctenopoma; species Ctenopoma kingsleyae. The sequence goes on from JAUBNQ010000011.1 coordinate 10,767,796, forward strand.
GAGCTGAGTCTAGACCCGCAGGCACTGACGGTGAGTATGGTGGAGATAAAATTTCTGGTTTGAAGAACTGGATTGGGTTGACAAAGGTGGAGGGACCCACTTTACCTTGAAAAATAAAAACATAGAAAATCTGAGTTGTTCATGTTGCAATTCTGACTTGATCAAAGGAATAATCACACATGACTTTTAACCATTTTGTTGTACCCATAACAAACTTTTCATTAATGATTATGAAGACTAATGTTGATATTTAACTAATAAAATGGCAAAAACTGTGAAAAAATACCATCAAGTTCCAATAAAGTTTAAACATCAACTCATTCCTTTTTTCATAATTGTAATAATATTTTTTAAATTAATTTTACAAAAAGGAGTATATAATTGCCTGATGTAGCTGTCTGGGCAGTTTATGATATATTATGAAGGAAAATCATAAAATGAGTCAAGAAAATGATTGGCAGATTAATAAATATTGGCAATAGTCATTTTCTAATAAGACTTTTATCTTATGTCACATTTTACTACAAAGCCACTAGTCTTAATTCCTGTTAGTACTATAGACATAAGTCAGCTAAACCGATTAAACATCTTAGATAGTTTGTTTGTTTGTTACATGTTTAAACACCAGAGAGCACTTACGGATATATTTTGTTCAACAGCTGAAGTAAGAGAATAACCAATGTCTTACAAAACACACCTTAGAAATATCCTTTACAAATGTAGCTTTTTATAGTTAGGCTTTGTGTTTATATAACAAGTAACAAACCCAATTCAGCATCGACGTTTAAGAATCCAACATTTGTCGGGATGTAGTAAATTTAGATGAAATACTTCATTAGTTGAAGAACTACTGCACAACGCGGTCTGTACAGAGTTGTGACTTAGTAACCGTTTATCAAAAAAGTTGATCATAAGCACACTTTAACACCCACCTTACTGTGTAGCATAGCATCAAAGTGTCACAAATTAGAGTAAACATCACAGTCAAATAAACAAACTCGTCATTTTTACGTTATTTTAAAGCACAACTACAACACCAAGGCCCAAACGGACTGATAACAAAAACCGCTGACCTTAACTTTGACCAAACAACCGAACAAAACAAAACCTACATTAAGTTAGCTACGAGGCTAAAGCTAACTGCACTGCTAGCATCGGCTAACAAGAAAATTTACTAAAAGGAAACAAATAACAGGTTGGATTTCTTACCAGTAACAAAAAACTATCTCCACTCCGCCCGTGGTGTGTGAGCTATATCAGTGTTGTTCCCTTTCAACTGTGTTTTCTTCCTTTCTCACCAAAACACTTTCAGATTCAGAAAATTGTATGCTTCCGCCTTGAGTAACCAAATTACTTCCTGGATGCGCGTGTCATGTGATGCAAGTCACAACCAATCAAATAAGCGAATGATTAAACGTCATAAGAAGCCAACTCAGTGGCACTGCCAGTTTATCAGAGGTAGGCAAACAAGCAAAAAAGTAATTACTTGGCCTAAAGGCCAAGTCTAAGTGCCACTGCAAATTTTTACTCAAGTAGACGTACTAAGGATATGATCAATACTTTTCTCTACTATGAAAACAATATATTTTAATTAGTATTGACTTTGATACTGTTGACATAAATGTATAGGTCTAGTCTAACTTTATGAGTCAGGTTTGCAATCCTAACTAATCCTAATCCTAACTAAGTTTATAAATTGTAATTAGAATGGCCTGCCCTGGTAGCCAAATGGTTACAGCAAATGCAGCTGAGGACCTCTGCTGTATGTCACTTCCTTTACCTACTAGTATCTACTGAACCAACATATTGGAATGACCAGTTTTTAGAAACTTCACCAGTCTTTGTACACTTGCTTCGGTACCAGAAGGTGGTTAAATGTGATAAAGAGAAAACTCAGTATGTGATCAAGAGTCATGTGAAGCTTTAGAAGCTGAATGGAGGCTATGTCAGATTGTCCTGTCATGAGCAGAAGATTTATAACTAATGCTGCTAATAATTAAGGTACTGAAAACCATAGGTTGTAAATTAGAAATGGGAAAAAAAAACAAAAAAGGGATACATCATTTGTCCCACCCTAATATTGTAAATCTACATTTTCAGTTATGAGTTAATTAAAGAAGACATAAAGGTTAATCAGAAATGTGAATATACCTGTTATATGCCCACTGACTGTTAATGTGAAGTTGGTACTTGAATTGAAATGTCTGTGTCTTCTGCTACAACCTTTACTCTGGCAGAACAAGTATTTCTAGGATGATTTATTTTACTTGAAAAGAACAATCTCTTCAATCATGCAGCAAAATGCACCCCCCTAAGTGTTCTATATAATGTAGTATTTGTTTGTAATAATTGTAAAAGCAAGCAAAAAGTGGTAACCTGCTGGATACTGTGCATGCCACCAAACGTCACCAGTTTGAGTCCAGCTGGGGACTTTGTTGCATGCCACACCCTCTGTCTCTCTTTCTCTCTCTCTCTCCATGTGTCAAACTAACAAAAAAAGGCTTCAATGGGGGGGGGGGGGGGGGGGGGGGGGGGGGGGGGGGGGGGGGGGGGGGGGGGGGGGGG
>JAUBNQ010000011.1:10770370-10781171 GCA_032353495.1 Ctenopoma kingsleyae
TAAACTCCCCCCCCCCCCCCCGCCCCCCCCACCATAAAACAAAAACAAAAGAAAAACTTCAAAAAAGGGACAAACGTTGAAACTAATTCATCTTTATTAAAACAAATCACTAAGTTAAAGTAGATAATTCATTCATTTGAAGATGCATTACATGAAATTCATTTATTTGTTACACAGATCAAACCCGCAGGTACGGCATGATGAAATGCCTGGCTGATTCAAAAGCGCACAGTCCCTTGATGACATGCAACCTCTGGAGTGGGTGGGCTCTGTGGAAATATGAAAAAAAAAAAACCAGAACAGATTCTGATTTTGCACAGGATTTTTTTTACACTTCTTTTTAGCTGAACAATACACTGAAGGAATAAGAATACACTTACTAGATCCAGCATAAATAATAAGGTTCCCACAGGCATTTGTTGAACCAGTGCAGGTCTCAATGGGGTCTGAACAGATACGGCTGCCTCCACAGTAGCACCTCAAGCCTTGACCTGGGAAAAAAATGTTCATGTACAACAATGTTCAAATCATGTTCAACCAAAATGAAAAACAACTAGAATGGAAATATACATTTACAGGTAGGGCCCAAACAGCTGAAGAGGCCCCAAACTTGTGGGGTCTGGATCTGGTTAGGTTTTAGCCTAACAGACTGCAGATTTGGAGGTTTACTCACTCTGGCTGACAACCAGCAACACCAAAAGAGCGAGAATCACAGTCTTCATATTTTCAGGGTGTTGCGTCCACACACCAGTCTCTGTATGAAAAAATTCAGGTGTCAGAAGTAAATCAGAAAAAAAAGACTGTTGGTACCTCAAGTGTGTGCTGTCAGGATGGTGGCTTCATTTTAAACTGGTTTAGTTGCACAATCAGTACAGTATATCATTAACTGTCAAATTGTCATCTGTTTTTTTGTCACACACACACACGTATCCTGGGAAAATACTCAGTGCTTCATATGTTCAAACACAAATATTTATTGTACAAATACCACGCATTATCTTTACCATTTATCCTGCTTATGGTCATGGGTGTGGGAGGCTGGAACCAATCACAGCTGTCACTGTGAGAAGTAGGGTACAGTTTATCTCAGGACCACACTGACGGACAAGCATTCAGACTCACATTCACACCTACAGACAGTTTTAGAGTGAGCAGTTAATGTAACCTACATTTGGTCTGTATGAGGTAAAACTGGTAGGAAACATGGATGTAAAGTAAGTAAACATGGAAAGGGCACAGACATATTACCATGTCGTTTCTAGCAAGTGAAATTTGCAATACGATCACTGGGGCAGTGTATAGTGTTGAAATTGTATTAAACTATTGTGCTTCTACTTGTGCAATATCCTGATTTAATAACCTGATTTTGTCACAATAACTATAGCAACTCCTGCAGAACCGCTAACAGATTTTCAAACATGAGAGAAGTTGGTCATGGCAAAAGGAGGGAAATGAACACATGGGAAGATCAAACAGTATCTGTTTTATTTACATAAATTACAATAAAATATGTCAACTAGACATATGAAATGATCTGTTAGCAGCAGCAGTGTTATAGTGTGGAGGTATACAGAGCAAAAGAAAGACAAAGACAAACTAAACTGAATCAACCGAACAAACAAACATGTGGTGCACAGGGAAAAAAACTGAAAGGAAGTGAGTAACCAGGAATAGGAACAGCTGTCAGGTCACTTTCTTAGTGAATTTGAAGTGACACTGCTAACTTGTTCTTGTAGTGGTACTGCAAATGCATTTACCACTCAACACACTGATACATTTACCTTAACTACTCTTGGAGAACTACTATGAGCAGTCTTTGCCCCTTTCACTGCAGCTACAGGCTCTGACGACAATTGCACACTTCGAACATGTGGCCAGGAGGAACCAATAGTCAAACTACGAATCTGTGGGTTTAGAGATGACTAATGATCATGACATAATCATTTCTTTTTGATACCATAGACAAACTTACACAAAAGCAACCACCTCTTAGCTCCTCGTCCTTTAGAGCTCATGTTTTCATGACTGATAAAATTAATGTCAGTGTCAGTACTGCTTCTGATTCATTTTTATTATGACAACACTTTACACTCTATACAAAAGTAGATAATCCAGTAATTTGAAGATGTGCTGCGTGATGTTCATTTATCTGTTGCACAGATCTATTCCGCAGCTATGGCAAGATGAAATTCCTGGATAATTGAAAGTTACACAAAATCCTGTAATGACATGCAACCCCTCTGTGGTTCTGTGACAACATGGGAAAAAAACTATAACACATTATTACAGTATGTATGTAATGATTCTGCCTTCATACACGAAATGTAATTTTTTTTTACACATACTTACTAGAGCCAACATAAATAAGGATGCTACCACAGACATCAGTGGAACTGCTACATGTCTCAATAGGGTTTGAACACATATGACTGCCTCCACACTAGCCCTTCAAACCTTCACCTGGGAAAAAAAAAAAATTGTTCAGCCATGGTGTATACAAAATGATGGAAAAATATGTAATATATTTACTATACTAAATAATAAAATGACCATTGTATGTCAGAGATTAAAGGAATTATGCTAAGTTGAAATACTGGCTTCTCAGACTTCTCACAAATAAATGTTATTTATATTTTATTTGTTAAATTGAGCAATATGTTATCAGGGACCTAAAAAGTAGTAACTCCAACTCCAGAGTGTATTTTTTCACATGAGTGGGCGTTTATTTTCAGGAGAATGGGTTCACTCTTGGCTGCAGTAACCAGCATGCAACAAGCTGACACAGACAGAATAATATCCACCTGAGTTGGTTTATAATGTGCAAATAACAAATATATACTGTACATTATCTGAGCAACTTAATATATAGTGGGACTTGTCGCCACTTGCCATAGTCAGAGTTTAATGCTTTGTTTGTGTAGGTTCAGTGTTCTCTACTTGGCAACTTCAGTGAACTTCGAGTCTGGGCAGGAGGGGGAGAGAGGGGAGAGACAATATTTTGAATTTGGACTGTGTCACAACCTGGCTCAAAAGCCATGATAAAAGAGGAAGCCACAGGCTGAAGGCAAAAATATACAAGTAATTTATTGTAACAAAATCACATAAACGCTACTACAAAAACTACTGAAAAATCAATGAGGTGTGTTAATCAGTGTAATCAGTCATGTAGAGGTGTGTGTGTGAATGAGTGAGACATGAAATGCAAGGAATAATGCTGAATGGCACAAAACAGATAAAAAGATGCAACAAAAATAAATAATATTTAAAATAAAGTAAAGTAAATACAGGTAGGTAAACAAAATGTTGATAATTGTAGTTTGACAAACACATTTTTAGCAGAAGTTTTTCAAGAAATCAGAATCAGCAAAAAGCAGGGATGAAATATGATGATAGGAGAGGCATAAAAATCATGCAGTCAATGAAACAACAAAACAATAAAAACAATTGTAATAACAGTGTCTCCTTTCCTCACCCTTTTTCTGTGAAACAAAAGAATAAGATGATATTACTATTTTATTAAACTTATTCCATTATATCGGCGAGTTATGTTGTATGTGCATGTAGCGGCAACTGATGTTTAGTCTGCTGGATTATCCTCACTGGGAATATAGGACCACTGTTCTCGTTTTGTTGACTGATGTATGCACTGGACAGTGTTTTTGTACAAAAATTTCATCTTATTGTAGATATATCCAAGCATATCCAGTTCATCACAAATGAGTTCCACTGTTTCCACTGCCAATAACTGGCTCAGAGCAAGGCGTTAAGTTCCCCAAAACAGAGCCAACAGCATGTTTTTCTGTTCTTATGCACCATCTGAGAAATGCCACTATGTGGCAGACTTTAGTAGAGCATATGAAAACACACACACACAACTCTGTGTGGTGTTTGCGTAATAAAACTGCTGTGTGTGATCATGGTTCCTTCATTGAGACTCATTTATAAGGTGAACCGCTTCTAAGGGGCGCTTGCTCCTCAAATGGTGGTAATTTGTTCTGATTAATTTAGTTCATTAATTAGTATTAAAAATATGCAATAAGACTCGAGACAAGATATTATATTCGAAGTAGCTCATATAGTATATAGATGTAAGAGAGTAGGCCTATTAAATTTCTTTGAGTTTCTACACACATGGTGTAGAGTGGAATGAGCTCCCTGACAAATATGCAAAAGATGCAATTAAACATGGTAATGTTAATATGACTGTAAATTATAGCAAGGCAGAAATTAAAAGTCTATTCAGAGATATGATTAAAAAAAAATGGCAGGGGGAATGGGATGCCGGTAATAAGGGTCGGCACTTTCACAACATCAAAGGAAAGTGGGAGCAATAGAAGAAGGAAGGAAGAGGATTTTATTTCTAGGATGAGGTTTGGACATGCGGGTTTGAATAGTACCTTGAGATTAATAAAGAAGCATGCTACAGGGGATTGTGAGCATTGTGGGAGAAGTGAGACAATTGAACACGTTTTCTTAGATTGTCAATGGTATGGACGGGAGAGGCAAACACTTATGGATGCATTATGGACCAGGAAAATTACATTTAGTTTGGTTAACACTTTAAGATGGAGTTTTGGAGACCTTAACTATAAGGTGATGTTCCCCCCTGTAGATCAGCCCCTGACCTTCCCAACTCTACATGACTTTATTTTGTGATATATCATCCTGAATAAAACTGCATGATTTCTATGCCTCAATTTTATCCTGTTCGTTCATAATATGGCTTTGTTTATCTTTTCACTTATGTTTGTTTTTGCTGCAGACCAGCTTTTCTGATTCTGACACACCTTGAAAAATGTTTTTGCTAAAACTTTGTTGGCATACTACAATTTTCAACATTATTGTTGAACTTTTAGGCAAAATTTTTCACATGTTTGAAAATCAGATTGGCACTGAATGATTGCCGTCATGGTAAAATCAAGAGACATAAAATAAATTCTAGTGCTTGGGATGATTTTGTCAAGCTGATTTTGATTTCAACATGGTACACTGCTCTCCAAATACACATGATTTTTGAAATAAATAAATATTTGTGTGGTTTCACAGGTCAGTCAGGGGCATCATATTGTGTGTCCCTGCGTGGCCTTGGAGTGTGTGTGAGGAAAAATCCAGATGACAGTTTTTGTCACCTGGATTCTGGATCTGGAGATTATTGCACAACAAAAGTGTTTAGGTTTCTGATTTATGAGAGTGTTCCCAAGAACATTGTTTTCCTTTCATAAATCCCCGCCCTACCTCAGGCAGGTGGAACACTTCTCTCCAGTGGACCTTTGTTGTTTTGTGCCATTCAACATTATCTCTGACATTTTCTATCTCACTCATCCACACACACACACACACACACACACACACACACACACGAATGATTACCACACCTCATTGTCTTTTCAGTTCTTTTAAATTATATTTACAATTACACTTTTGTTACAATCAATTACTCATGTGTTAGTTTACTTTTGCAGTTGGTTGTTGAGCCAGGCCGTGAGAGTCAGGTGCTGCTGATGCAGAGGTGGAGAGGGCAAGCTAGAGAAACAGATTTTACATTATAGTGTCAATGCTTATGTGTTCAGAAGAAAATTTGCCAACTTGATTCAGAACAAAAGTTGTTTAAATGTGCACTGCTCCATTATTAAGAGAAATCCATTTATTTTATTTTATTTTATTACCAAAACTGTCTTAAAAATAATATTTGGCAAGATACAAGGCCAGGATAACTCAGATGCATGCAGTCCATTGATGAGTAGCAACTCCTGGAGTAGCTGGGCTCTGAGACAATATGGAAAAAAGACAAAACAGATCATTAGACAAGACATTTTAGCATCATTATTATTATTTTATAGCTGAACAACACACTACAGAACAGGGATACACTTACTATATTCTAGATTCTGTTGAATGTTTGTACCTCTAATGTGTGCTGAGCTTTGTTGCGCAATTGATACTTTTCCAATATATCATCAGTATGTCATCATTAACTCTGATGTCGTCTGGATTTTCCTCACACACGTGTTTGTTGTATCAAACACAACATGACACCTCTGAAATTATTTGTCATAACCAAGTGACTCACTAGTGATGTCAGCACTATCTGCTCAGTTGCACTGAAACCTAGATACAGAAGGTAAGTGAGACAAGAAAATCCAAATTGAAGGAAGTAAGGATTCTAGGATTCTAGACAAGGATCCCAGTAATAAGTAAATATTGAGATGTAAGATAACTTTGTGTCTTTGTTTGGACTTGACTTTGCTTAAATTGCAGGTCAGTGATTTGATTATTGTCTTAGTTGTAAGTTGTTTCCGTGCTATTGTGCTGTTTTATTAACATAAGCTTATGACAGCCTGGTTTAGTTTACTAAACTGTTCTTTCCAGATTTAGTTATAAGTTGTTCTACTTAACTGGCTGGTATTTGTATCCCTTGTTTACTTTCTGGAGCCCTCTTGTGACTTGCATTTGGGTCCATGTGTATTTTGATATGTAGAAACCATGGAATGAGATAAGATGAGATATGCCATGGAAAAGAGATAAGAAGTGCATGGCAGAGGGCCCACACTCCTCCCTCATTCACAACTTTTAGAGGATAGTTTATTTCAGGACAAAAGGTTTATGTCTTAATAATGTTCCATGTAAAGGAATACTTGTATGAAAACAGATGAAAAGCCATTGGAAACAAATAAAATCTGAAGAGTGAGACAAAAGACAAAAGTTGGGCAAAAGTGTTCTTTATGTTTATCTTTATTATGACAGTAATTCATTATGCAGTTCACGCTACATGACAATCCATTCATTTGAAGATGTGCTGCATGATCTGCATGTTGCTCATTTATCAGTTGCACAGATCAAATCTGCAGCTATGGCAAGATGAAATGCCAGGATAATTCAGACGCATGCAGTCCCTTGATGAGTAGCAACCCCTGGAGAAGGTGGGCACTGTGACAAAATGATAAAAATGAGAGAAAAGATCATTAAACAGTTTTTAATGAAAATAATGATTCAGCCCTCAAACAGGAAATATGTATTTTATTATTATTATTATTATTTAGCTGAGCAATACAGTGAAGAACAGGCATATACTTACTAGATCCAGCAGTAATAATAATGCTAGCACAGACATCACTTGAACCGGTACAGGTCTCAATGGGGCTGGAACAGATTTTTTTGCCTCCACAGTGGCAGCTCAAACCTTCACCTGGTAAAAGAAAAAAAAGAAAATCAGTCACAGTGTACAAAAATTAACTCTGCATTGTCACCTCCATAAATAACAGGTTTCACAGGTACTAAATAGTTCCAGAGCCTCAAACACTGGTGGACAGATATGATTATGTAAAATAGAGTTGCAGGTTTACTCACTCTGGTTGACAACCAACAACACCAAAAGAGCCAGAATCACAGTCTTCATGTTTTCACAGTGTCACTTCTCCACACACCAGTCTCTATATGAAAAACATTTAGTTATGTTAAATAATATCAAACTCTTAATTTTTCAATAAATATATATATAGTTATTGTCTTATAACTGAGAAACTTGAACATATCTTACCTGGTAAATTGTCCTTCCGTTGAATGTTTGTACCTCTAATGTGTGCTGTCAGGTTGGTGGCTTCCTTTTTATCTAGCTTTGTTGCGCAATTGATACTTTTCCAATATATCATCAATATGTCACCAATAACTCTGATGTCATCTGGATTTTCCTCACGTATTAAACACAACATGACACCTCTGATTTACCTCTGAGAAAGCACAAATATTTAGTTAGTTGTCATAATAAGTGACTCACTACTCTGCTCAGTTGCACTTAAACCTATATTGTTTTCTAACTAGTAAATGATCTGCATTTATGTAGCATTATTCTACTTAATTGCAACTGTAAAAAGCTTTTTACAGTGTTGCTTCCCTGTCAAATGAAACATATAGATATTTTTTGGAAATGTAAAAATAAAAATGAGATTTGATAACAGTATCCCATTTCCTCTCCCTTCTCAGTTTAACAATGTCACATTGATGAGGTGATATTAGATATATTCATGGACCATTTTATTGGATTAATCCACCACATTCATTCCTGCAGCTTACTTATTAAACCTTTAATATTGGTTTTACTATGGAACCTGTAGTGGTATTGTTGGGTTATAGTTCTGCTGCGTATGTCTTCTGTATGTAACAGTTTGTTTTATTTGTGTCGTTTATCCTAAGACTATTGTGCCAACAAATTTTTGTTTCTTCCACCAGAATTTAAAGGCTGAGCTGCAGCTACGCTGTTCTTTTGTAAGAGAATAACTTGAACTGCATAATTTGTAATAAATGTTACTTTCCTAAAGACCTCTGGCTGACTAAAGAGAAAGTAGGGGGGAATAATGTTTGCTACATGGAGCGCACTGGTAGCTACTGGTTCATGTGCATGCCACATAATTACAACTTCCAGCTGGGCCACTCTACTGTCAAACTGTGAAAAAAAAGCAAATATGCCAAAAAAATAATTTATTTAGTAATCCCCAGTTTTTTGATATCATATGATGTCTTATTTTAAGACTGTTTTGCCAAATTAAATATAGTAAGAGACAGTTTGACTGGTGTCTTTTTCAATTAGGATATGAGAAGGTGATTAATCATATAAAGCATGTTGTGATTTTCAGTCCTCTACCTTGAACCCAGATGGAATCTAAACCTATCTCATGTCACCTTTTCCATCTTTGTTTAGTGTTAAACAACATTCTTCACCCTGTATTAGCTGAACTGGACAGTTTATATTGTAAAAGTAGAAAAATGTGAGTGTATGAGTATCAGTTTGTGCTATGCAGTGACATCATTTTGAAATTTAGTGGCAATAGAATATAATTAATAGAGACATGTGATTGCATGTAGAAATAAGAAAAACAAGTGGAAAAATAATAAAGAAGCAAAAACGCATAAGACATGCCATCAGACCACACTTCATGACAGCAGAACATAAATTTAGATCAGAGTTTACTTTGATGGTGAATATAATGATACTATCTGCTGCACAGACACATGATACATCACCTGCATCATACATCATCAGTCATTTCAATTCATGCACCTCTTTAATGGAGCTGGGAACCTTTCACTGCTTCAACAGTACTTAATGGCTACAGTATAAATGATGACTGAGACACAGAGGTTGTTCTGTCTCCACAGTTACTTTTCAAGATGTCACCTGGAAAAAATTGTTTTGTGCGCCATTCTGGTGAAACTTTGCAGTTTCATTTTAACGTCAGTAAAGGACAGTGCAGGCTTGTAGGTGAATTCGTTCTGTCTGACAACCTGCAAGAGGGAGAATCTTTATGTTGTCACAGCTTCTGTCTCTACACACCAGTCTCTGTATAAAAAAGGTAAAAGGGTGAGAACGTCAGCCACAGCAATTTCCTAATTAAATGTCAGTGCAGCTTTATAAGCCACATATTTCAAAACACAAAAAAAAGACATTCACCCTGGTGAATTTTTCCACTACTTTTTACTTTTCCACTAATACTCTAGCTTCTTCCTTATCTGATATTATTGCAAGATTGTAACATTACTATTGCTTATGTAGTGTGTTGTTAAGACTGAAATTGTCATCTCAGCTTTTCCTCTTCAGCAGGAGGACCCTAAATAGGGTACTGAGTCCATTGCAGACAGAGGGTTAGGGTTATTAAACCAATATATAGTAACTTCATACCCATAAAAAAGTGTAAAGCACTTTGGTAAACTCTAGATTAGATAGTTTTTAAATGTGCTATGTCAATAAAGTGAGTTGAAAGTGAACTGAGAATAAACATGACATTCTGTTATTATTCTACTAATAATAATAATAACTAAATAATAACTGTGTTGTCACCAGATTTCCCCATAACTGCAATTAAAACCCAAATTATTTCTTGTATAATCAAATGTAAAAATCATCAGTTGCAATGGCTGTACTTCATGTGCTTGTTTTTTTGGCAGGGAGCAGACAAACTGTACTGTTGACAGCAGAGACCTGTTGAAATTGATCCAGTGGCGAAACTCAAAATAAACATAAAACATGAAATGAGTGTGTGTGTACTGAAGGCCTGAATAAAACAAATTGCATGAATAACATTGACTCAGGATTACTCACTGCTTCACTTGATGCAGACAAATCTACTGCTAAATTTCTTGTCTGAGCCAGTTTTGTTTACAAGTTTCACTCTTGACAAATATCTGAAAGATTGCTTATACAATCAGATTGAGAGCCAGGACACATCAGCCCAAATAAAAAAAAGGATAAACCAGCCCTCACCCAGGACTCATTGAATTCACTGCCACTAATGAGAGAAACAACAGCTGCAAATCCTCTTTTCTTTTAAGAAAGTAGGCTGTAGACTTTCCGTGTTCAATTTGGCCGCAGCTCTAAAAGCATGGAGCAAACTAATGTTTTCAGCGTCATTAAGCTTCTGTGCTTTTATCACATTAGGACACATCCTAAAAGAAAAGATTGAACAGGAAGCAGACACAATGTGAAGGCTGATGGGATGTATTTTTTTTTAAACCACTTGCTTCTTACAGCTTCCCTTGTATTCATACAGTATAAAATATTAAAACTGTGGCCCTGGTTGTTTCATTTGGTTGATTAATTGCACAAGTTATTAATTAATTAAGTTTCTTATATTTACCTGACTGAATCAGGTTAAGAGGTGTAACAAGAAGCTGAGGAATATAGTTTCCTTGTGGGGCCCAGAGAGGAGAATCATCAGATTTTTTGTGATTTTTGTAATTGTCATAATAATTTAAAGATATCTAGAAATAGCCTGTCAAACACAAGTAACAGCATGAATGCATCAAAAAA
>JAUBNQ010000011.1:10799369-10822712 GCA_032353495.1 Ctenopoma kingsleyae
AAAGAGCGATAGATAGACAGCTACGGGAGAGGCAGCAGGATCCAGAGGGATGAAGCAAAAATGAGATGAGGTTAGTGCGACAGATGGCGAGGGAGAGAAAATGTGTAAAAAAAAATAAATAAATAAAAACAAACTAAAACACACTCACAAACACAGGGGATACTGTAAGGATGCAGATGAGAAAAACAGAAAGTTTCTTAACACTATAGATGTAACTAAACATAGTGTTTTCTAACTGCCTATTAGCTTAGCTTAATAAATAAAACGTTACGAATACTAAAGACTGGTGCTAACTTCCTAGCTAGCAGTGGCAGTTGAAATGATGTTTCCCAATCAAGTGAATTATTTGTATGTCCGGAAACGTCAGAGAGTATACAGTATGACTACGGCTTACTTACCTTCTGTGAAGCTCTAACAAGAAAACTAATTTTTCTTTTCTGTTCTTTCATAGTGAGTTAAGGTTTGCGTTGTTTTTAAGCTAGCTAGGTTACTTTCACAGGGTAGTTAACTGGCAATGACATTTAGTCATAAATGCTGTTGCTATGGTTACCCGTGGTTTAATATAACGGCTGCACTGGTTTAACGGTTGTTTGTAGTACTGTTTTAGTTTATTTTTATACATTTCATTTCCTATCTTACTTCTCCTGTCTTTTTTGTGCCAGTTTTTCTCTTTTACCCTTCTTCAGAGGTGGAAATTAAGTAGATTAGCTAACTAAGTGTAGGCTACAATCTGAGATAGCTACTTGTACTTTGCTTTGCCGATTTGAAGCTACTTAACACTTAGCTATATATATATACTTTTATATATATATAAATACTTTTATTTTTACTATACAACATTTAAGAAGGTCATACTGTATTATTGTTAATTTCTTATCATTTATCTGTTAGCTGTAGTGTTTTTTAAATCACATTTCAGACACTATCTAGCTAAGGTAAAGTTATTTAAATTTAAAGTGTCCAAAATACACAATTATAGTACAATACAGTTTTTGGTACATTTACTTAACTAAAGGTTTTGATTACTTCTTCCACTTCACTACTGACTATTTTACCTGTCTTTCTCCAAGACAAGGGCTAAGATTGGTTTATAACGCAGCAATTGTTTAAAAACCCTTGTCCATATTGATTCATTTTGCAATTTATTTATATGACTATTTACAGATTAACACATTAGCACTAGGATCTTATCACCAAAAAAAAAAAAAAAAAACTCTGACCAAAATCTGACTCTGACTCTTTCTAACATTCTTTTTTCTAATTGTGTTAAAGGTAGCAGCAGTAACCTAACTCAGAAATGATATGATAATATTTTATGATTACAAAGAGGCTGTTTTATGAAGTGAAAATACCATGTACCACAGGTTCTATGACGTGCGTGATAAAAAATAATTCAGTATAATTGTGTTTATTGGAAACAAACACAGGTGCTCATACTTGTGGAAAATGTTGTTTTTTTTTTAGATTAGATTAGATTAGATTAGAGTAGATTAGATTAGATTCAACATTATTTGTCATTACACATGTACAAGATAGCTGACTTGTGTGTGTATAACAATATCATGAAACAAGTTATGAATATTGGTTCCTTATTATACCTCACTGGCCTGTATGATACAGCATATCTTAAGTTGAAATATTTACAAATACAAAATGAAGACACAATGCAGAAAAAAAGATGTGGGGAAAGCTCATGCATATAAACAAGTGTGTTGCATGTCATTATTGCTATGAATATCATTCTAATGCAAACTGCACTGTGTCTGATTAATACTAGTGACAGGTCTGCAAGATAAAGGTTTTCCAGAGTCACTGATGGAATCACACGACACAGCCCAGTGAGCTGTCACAGACCCAGAAAAATAAACAATAGCTTTCAGGAATAAATTTGATTTATATTCTAGCCCAGTGGTTCCCAACCTTTCTGGTTTATGACCCCTTTCAAAAAGTAGTTTGTAGCAAGGGCCCTTGTGATGTTTCTTTTTAGCAGTTTAACCAAAGAGATATTTCATCTCTAAACTTTTCAGATGGTTTCATTTAAATAACCACTGTAGTCCCAAAAAGGAAATACAGTATTTCACCAACTAAAGTGAGTTTAAAACTCAAAACATAAATGCATTTCTGTGTCATCTTTCCTTTACCATTAATCATCTCACAACTCCCCTTATTTAGTGTATGTGACCCTTTGGAAGGGTCAGCTCCCTACTGTAGGTTGGGAACTAATCATCTAATCAATGGTGTTTTTGTTTTGCATTGAAAAACATGCTGATTGTCTACATTTTTAATATGCACCATCCTCACAGGCTCATTCTGAATGCAAACTGCTGACAGAAAGGAGCATTTATAATTGTACTATACTATCTGTCCCTAAGGTTTTGGATGGTCTCTTTCTTACAACGTGTTTTATATCAAATTGTGATTTATAGGTTGTTGCTCCAACTGTTTTGTCCCTTTTGAAGATGCTCTTGGCACAGTCTACTTTGGAAAAAAAACCTTCTAGTCTCAATGGAAACGAAATACTTTAAAATGGTAATTCTCCTAGTGGTAGAAGTACAAAGGGCGTATGTGGGGGTTATGGAACTGTGCCATTTGCAACTGCAAAAATTTGTACATCTGAAAAAGACATAACTTAGACTGCTGAGTTTCATATTCCTACATATCTCTTGTGTGAGAGAGAGAAAGGTTCATGTGAAAACAGTCTCATGCCGATAGTGCTGGCATAAAATTTGAAAGATAAATAGTCTGCATCTAATTTAGTGTGTTGATGTTTTACCATATGTTTTCCGCCCTCTCATCAGAGGGCAAGTCATCATTTACATTCTGTCCTGATGTACGTGTGAATGTTTTTGTGTATGTGCATGTGCAGGCGCCATTAAAACAGGTGTGTAAATGGTGCACGAGTGCTTGGTGACAGTGAACGCTGCCATCTGTAAGTAGGTGGGATTGTGAAGCAGGGGAGTAGGAGGTTTGGCAGACAGGGAGGAGGTGTAGCAAATTGAGAAGGCACCTGCAAGTTGGGTCTGAAAGCAACAGTAGAGCCTTCATCTCTTGAGGTGTAAACAGGAGACAAATCACCTGCATACAGTTATTATTTTGTAACTTATGGTGCTTGGTTTTATTATAAATAAATTATGGACAGCACCAGTTGTGTTCATTATTGATTAACCTACTGATTTTTAAATTAAATGTTTAATTATTTGGTGTCTAAAATGTCACAATAAAAATGGAGTTTCCCAGGGCCCAGTGTGAGCTTTTCACATTGCTCAATTTTTCTGGCAAAGTCATTCAATTTTAGAATGTTATAAAACTGCGACAATGTTAAACCTTTTTTTTTTTTTTTTAGGTATGTTTGAGTCATAAGAGCTAAGTGTTCAAAAGGCAATTTCCATGTCAGATTTTTATCATAATTTTGCACTGGATGCATTAGCACAGAAGGGAGGAAGGGAGCCACAGAATTTGGGGTCAGATAAGGGCATATCATTAAAATGGCAGAGGTACTTTGAAAAAGAGTCCTATTTGATGGTAAAGTTTTGTCAGATTTCTCCAAAATGGCCTTTAGTTTTAGGCCCATCAAAAGGTAAAAACATACATTTCAAATGATAATATTAGCTTCCTGCATCAGCAGCTACATGTCTCGCAGGTTTTAATTCACTGCTGAAACATTCTCAATAGCTTTTTGCCCCCTGGGATCAAAAGCCACATTGTGAAGGACAGGTTTGAGTGCAGACCCAGTTGGTAACTGAGCCTCTGCAGGGAGGGAGCAGGATTATCTGAAAATGGTATTCTGCTAGAAAAACAGTTCCCATTTGTATCTGAGAGCAAAACAGGACCTCATTCGCATGAATGACATTGCTTAGAGTGTGGCACGACATTATTCTATGCTTTATTCTACTAAGGTGTTTGTATAACAAATAACTTGAGGTCCTTGAAACACAAACACACTTAAGACACATAAAGGCAGGGAACTGTGTGGGCAAAATGACACACTTATCTTGCAAATATGGACTGAGCCTATTTTATCCTACATCCAAGCAATATCCTATAGGTTGTACATATGCACTGTATATGCCAGTGTGTGGACACAGCAGCCTCATTCATAGGTCATTATATGTCTCCGCAAGTCCCTAAAATATTTGTCATGTCCAGACAGCCCAAAAAGACATGTGTAGCTCCCGGTATGACCAGTGACACCTCACCAGCACTGACAATCACCTCCAGACATCTACCACTGCCTCAGTGACATTGCTAAGCGTCCATGCAAAGCTACCAAACTACCGTTCACATGAAAAAAATGCAACAGCAGCAAGATTAAAATCATTCAGGAGACTTAAAATAGCAAAGCCATTTGATGAATTTTCCACTGAGATAAGCCACACTCTCAGAATCTGGGTCAAGACTTCCCTCATATTGTCTTCCTAAAACTCATCTTTTAGGTATAAACGTTAATAATTCAAGCTCAAGAATGAGGGCGCCACATGTCTGAGTAACTCCTGACTGTTTATTTTCTTAGACGGCACGCATTAAAATACCATCACAACCAATCAGCCAAACAGGAAGTACATGAGAAAATTACTCACATCACCCAGGTTGACCTCTCCTTTGCCTCCCCTGGAGATCTGGTTGGTCAGCTGGTATAGCATGGTGCGTCCACGCTTCCTAGCCTCATTGAAGTGAGAGCTGCTCTTCCTCCTGTGCCTCTTGTCCTCTGAAACTGTCACACAGTCACTCAGATCAGTGCAAGTCAATTAGATCACAAGGTTGTGTCATAAAAAATTTGATGGGAACTGGAGAAAAATAATACTTCAGAAGAATATTCCCTCTGGTAATGCACTACCTGAGGTCAGGTTTTCATGCATTATTCATTAATATTTCCTGTTATAGTCACACAAATAAAACACAATCATACAAACATGAATTTGTATTTGACTTTGTTTCAGTTGGATTATAACAAAATGACCATTTCCACTGGCATAGCCCCTTCTATTCGCAACAGACTGTGTCTAGGTTCCACTTGCAGACACACCTCTACCCAAATCAAACTCTCCATTGGAAAACACTGCTTGCGTTCAGTGAACGAATGCCAGCCCAAACAAACCTGCTGGCTAGAACGTGACAGTGATGAACAAGAGTGCATGGAGAAAATGAAAGCTGGGGCCAGAGGATGGTCTGCTCGTAAATCATGCTCAAAGTAAGCAAATAAAGGGTGTTTTTTTGAACACGGCTTGTAGCCTACCCTCCTTCTTGCTGTTGTAGTGGCCTTTTCCATAGGTGTCGGTGATGTCCTTGAATGAGAAGAGGAAGAGAACCATTTCACCCTTCTCATTCTTGATGGGCACGATGTCTAACAGACACCAGAAGGCTGTACCTGGAACAAAATCAGAAATGAAATTTAGCATTAAGCATTTCTCATCACTTGGTAAATCAAAATTTAAGAGGGTCAGATTAAAAGTGAGAAAAAATAGATACAACTGACACTGTGTGGTCATTGTGAATCTCTTTTTATTTGTTTTTCATCTCATCTTTGTGGTTATTTTGTGTCTGGTTGTGGGCATTAGGCAAATCACTTTATACAGAGGCTCTGGTTAAGGAGGCCTGTTGTGTACCCAGTATACCTGTTCAGTAATCCTTCCACAATAATATGTCAACTACCCATCACATTCTGACTCTCCAAGGAAGAGCATGTGGTGGGGGTTGCCAGTTAGACTTGAGCTTTACCTAGCTTAGTATCTATCTATGCATCTGGCAAATCTATCTCCTCTAGCGACTTTAGTTTTCAATGCCAAGGACTGTGATTTCCCATGTCAGCTCTCACCACGTCTGCACCATGGATACTTATCAAGTATAGCACAGCCTTTCTAAAAATACACTTCAAATCAGACATGTATCATGTTCTGGAGGATTGTTCACAACAAGAAAGGGCAAGTATGTAGGTTGGTTATAACAAGTGAGGCATGGATGGAACACCATAGATCTAAGACCTCTCTATAAGCCAGTAGGCTCATTAACAACTCAGCAGAAACCGTGCTCTGACACCAAACAGACGTTTCATATCTCCTATAGTGCCCCTAGTACTTGTATGTGTATCTGAGTGCGTGTGTGTGTGTTTCCGTGACATAGACAAGGATGGAGAATACAATGTGGCTGTGGTGTTTTAGCACAAGGCTGTGGCTGTGTTTCGAGCTTGTAAGCAGCAGGCACAATAGGACTGTGTGTGTCTACTGAATTCCTTTGCTGCTAAACATTAAATACTGTATATCTGAACATCTCCTTATCTTTTTTGTTCTGTTTCTCTTGTTTGTACCTTCAAATGCATTAAAATAATTTTACGTACATTACAAATGGTTGTGTCTTTCCCCTCATTAGTTGTAATGGCATCACCTTACTTTTACTTACCAACCGTAAAAACATAAGGAGATTAGAATAAAAAGATTTTTTCAGCTGCAGTGCAGATTTAATGATCCATCTAAGTAATGAGTGGCTCACCCTGAATCTGCAGGAGGTTTAGGTCTCTGTTGAAGAAACATAATCCCGTGTGCCTATCAGAGGGGCTTAAACTGTGGAGCGTGTTCTCTTTTTATGCATGACATCTTATTTTCAGCCCAAGATTTTGTCAGAAGGATTAGCTAGAAGTCAGTAGGAATGAGTTAAATTCACACTGTGAATTGTAGAAGAAGTTGTAGTACTTTTTCCAGCATTAAGCAAGTAAGATTAGCTTTAAAATGCATTAAAAAATGGGTTGAAGCTTGTTATTATGCCACTTTTACTCCTTCTAGCACCTTTTGCACTTATGCTGAATGAATCATTAAGATGAATGCACTGCTGAGTCTTTTAACAAACCAATTCTTGGTTTTATATTAATAATAATGAACAACAAAGAGAATGAAATCTACAAAAAACCATGGATTGCACTGCTGAACTGCTGTCTTTAAAACTCTGCACCGCTGTGAAGATTGATAATTCAACCACAATGTTCAGCTCTCATCTAAAAACAAATGTGCGCTTCATATAGCTGAGAACAAAAACATCTCACAACTTAAATGTCATTTGAAAAACTGAACAGATGATCACAGCTTGATCAAACCAGAACAGAATGTAGAAAAAGTACTTTCCTCAGTCAATAAGAGCAAGTTTAAACAACTGAACTAAAGATGACAGGTCTTTTAATTGCTCCATAACCTTGAATTTGAATGAATAAATCTACATGCTGAGATCTACAGCTCTGGCTCTCTTTTTCCTCTTTGCTCTGCACCCACCATTCTTCTTGTAGAAGTGGACCTCAGCCTGATACTCCTCTCTGCCCTCCAGTGCCTTCTCCATCTGCTGGGCAACATGCTCACTGGTGTCTACACCGTACAGGAAATGGCAAGTGCAGTTCTTCTGCATCACCTCAGTTCTTGTGAAGCCTGTCAGTTCACAGAAACCATCTGAGCAGTACACGATGGGGTAGCCGTGGTGACCCTGGGCGTTACCCAATAGGAAATTACTGTCTGTGAGGGCGACATGAGAATGCAAACAAAGGTTAGAAGATGTGGCACATCATTGTATACATTAAAGACAAATGTGAGGAGTCACAGATCATTTTTGATTATTTTTGACATTTGAGTTTTTCATGAGCAACAAATAAGGAACAGCGCATCCTGTTAAAGTCTAGTACATAGCAAGAAAGTTAATGAATCCAAAGCCAAATGGGCCATCAAGACCAACCAAAGACTGTCCTCAGTAGATCATACTTTATGTGGATTATACTGTGTGATTTGGACATTGCACTATACATCTGCAGTTCAGTGAGAACCACAACATCTCTGCTTTGCCTCCTCATTACTTTCAGCACCACGGACAGTTCACCAGCAGCAGGCCTGTAGCCTTATATCTGCAGGACATAATCACACAGCACTGGCCCTCTGTTCTGAGATCTCATAAACATTGTAATGTCTAAGCTGTTTTACTAACTTACATAAATTAAGAAACTTTACTTGGTTATCGACTATATTCTTCTTACTTATTGGTTTGCTACACATTAAACTTGGTGATTACTGTATATTGTAATCACATATACTGAGATCACATTTTGTTTTCGTTGCTAGAAGCATATAACCTTGATAAACTAAAGCAGGTTCTTGCTGCAGTGTGGCGTCTTTGTTAGGCAAACAATTTGGCTCTTCTTATTGTCTGTCTGGCAGAACTACGAGTGGAAGTTGCTTTGAAAAACAGAACATCAGAAACAGAACTGTTTAGTTCTTGTCTTTAACATTTCAAAACAGAATACACAGCAGTATACTGAGTGGACTGAGGGACTTCCACTGACTGCCACTTTTTTTAGTTTTGATAAATGGAACATTGTGCTGTCCAGAAACATTTACAGTCTCCAGCTTGAAATACAACCAGATACTATAGCTGATCAGCAGCTCGCCATAAAATGTATCATCATTGTTCTGCTACTTAGTCTGTTCTCCTTACATACAGCATGGATCACATAATACACATATTTCCATATTTTTTGCAGTGTACTCCCAGCGCTCTATTAAATTGGCTTCACTGTGCTCCTTATGGTTATGACAAAATGTTCACCACAGAGAAAACACAGTGTTTGGGGTGAATCTGTGGCTGCAGACAGGCTGTAAACTTGTAAAAGATATAGAGAAGATCCAAGATCCTAGATCCTGCAATTTCTGATATTTAACACACCTTTTACTAGTTAACTAGTTTTATGTGCGTTCAATCACAGCATTTATTAGTGCATTCATACTGTGGTTGGGAGGCTACTAATTATTGTGATAAATAAAACAAAGACAATCACATTAATTGGTGTTCAAGTATTAATTGCCCACTTACACAAAAATTTTTATATGCTATTTTATGAATTCATACATTTTCTGCCTATGTATTGTATTAGGTTCATTCATATTTTATATTTATGCATATGTGGTTACCAATTCTGTACATAAGTCAGTACTGAGGCATGAATGGTCACTCCACAGACTGTCTGCTGATTAACTGAAGACATCAGAGTACAGATTTTCTGAATGCCAACCAGGGAGGTAGTGCACAGACAGAGCAATGTAAATTCCACTGATTTCACAGAAAATGAGCCTAAGAAATAGGAGTATTAAGCAGCTGCTGTGCTTTTCTCACAATCTAGCACTATAATTGGCCAGACTGTACAGAAAGCAATCCATAGGGGATGTCTTTTCTGAGTGGTGACAACCTTTCTTGGGTGTGCAATGAGTAGCAAGTCAACTGTCACTGTGGAATTATAGAGAGAGACAGGCATTAGTCGGATCCATCAGCAAGCAGAGGGGGTTTATGCCTACGCTACAGTATGCCTTGCTACTATTTCTGTTCCCTAGATTTCAACTTGGAAAAATGTTAATTTTTTCTCTTCTATAGGCTTCTACAGATCCTACTGAGGGTTGGTTTCATAAAAAGAGACGGGAAACTCTTTTTTGCATGTATACATGTAGTTTTACATAGAAAATTATAACTTTAAAGACAGAAAGTGCTGTGGAGGTATAAACAATGAACACAATGCAATCGCCTATGTTGGTGAAAAAAAAAAATGACATGGCCTCTTTTTCATATTCTATAAATTCCTGATACCCCAACTTGGTGAGCCAGCAAGTGTTGGAAAGCAACCACATTCATCTGTGGTTTATGTAATGTTTACCTAAGAATAGGTACGTCTCCACTCAGCACACCTAAACTGGTCCTTCAAATAGGTCACGGTCGGATGTATTAAAACTGATGAGTCATGTAGGACAAAAACTTTTATGCTGTGTTTGGGAATGTGCAAACTGTGCTGGTTCACGCTGTGGATTAGATTAGCCCTTGATATAATATGATTTATTTAAGCTACGCAGACATAACATTTCTATTCCGTTAGCAAACCTAACCTCTGGTTTGTAATTTATTTTATTTATGTTTTTACTTTTATTCAAGTTTGGATTTTTTCTTGCCAGTATTAAGATGAGAAGATTGATGGCACTGTTATTTCTGCACAGTGGATGTGCAGCCAGAGCCAGCAACTGCTTGGCTTAATGTAGCATGAAGAATAGAAGCACAGGGAAACAGATAAACTCGCTGTATCCAAAGGTACAAAACGCACAAAGCAGCACCTCTAAATCTCGTTAATGAACATTATATAATTTGTTTAATCAGTACAAAAGCATATAACTGTAAACCAGCTGTAAGTTCCAGCTTCACACATTAGATTGGTATCAATCTTGCCAACTCCTGGCAAAAAAAAAGCATTTTTAAAATGTTAATCTGTTTGTTTACTTTACATTCAGATACTGATGCAGTTGCAAAGCAGATACTTTTATATCCTGGAGACCAGTTTTTACTTGGATTGAAAAATCAGCACTCAAGGATTTAACTTCATTCACACTGCGTATTTATTTCTCCTGTGATAACTTTGTAAACAAGCAATTCAGCGCCCACATGAACCCTGTTTGACAGACAGTCTGTGTGTGTGTGCTCATATGTGTGCGAGAGAGAGATTGTGACAATGCCTCAATTCTTAGGCTGTAATCCTCTCAGGGATATTGCTTCGAGTGGCCGCTCTGCTGCACCAGCTTCCTTAATTACACATCTGTGCTGACTCACTACAACTGTAATCTAACATGATGATGCTACATGCTACTGCTAACAAAAAAATGACCTGCATCACGTCTATGTAGCACACATTCCTCTGTGTAGAAAAGACAGATCAAGCTCATGCTGCTTGGCCTCTGTCTTAGGAGCTAATTACCATTCAGCAGCATGTAATTACTTACTGGAGCAGATGGGTGAGATCAAACATGAAGTGGACTTACAGGGGGAAAGGTCACTGGTGTGACAAAGAAGCACAAGGAGCTATAATTTGTTTTGATATAAATAATTATTAAGACTCTTTCTCTGGAGCTAAAATTTGTTTGTCAAAAGTATGTGTGCTGTTGTGATCTGAATCTTGTGAGTGGTAAAATGACAGCAGTTATGTAGCAAGAATGGTGCAAAGTGCTTTACAAAGCCTCACACCCACTCACACCTACATTCACACAGCGATGGAGGTGGAGCTGGCATGGAAGGTGCAGACCTGTACATCAGAAGTAGATTTCAGTGTTTTACTCAAAAACAGATATTTAGGAAGTGCCTGGGGATCAAACCACCCATACTGCTATTACTGTAAAAATCCCAGTCTCAAGTAAAGAGTTTGACAATGCCAAATCAAAACTTGCAATTTTCACCTGTAAACCTAAACACTAGAAGCTTCAAAAGAGACTGTAAGCAATCCACTGGCCCCCATCTGCTTCATCTGTTGTTGTCTTTGCAGCTGCCTATTAAGACCCGTTCATCGGCTGTGTAACAATGAGCTCCACAAGGTTCCACCTGACACTCTCTGTCTCCCTTTGGGTCTTTGGATGCCTTTTAACTGAGTGTTTAGGGGGTAAACAAATCCCATTCTTATCTCAGCCGGCAGCTGCCCTGTGGTTACACAGCCCCACAAGGAGATCACTGTTGTCAATGTGAAAATGCCTCGTGTAAAGGTGCTGGGAAAGGAGGGGATGGGTGTAAAGGACAGGCATGTATGCTGCAACACACAACATGCACAGAACAGTAGCGTTGCAACTGAAAGGGTCTGGGTTTTAGCCTGTGTGACACCAGACATTTGCCCTGCTGATCTGCCCTGGAGCGAAACACAGCTGCTGAATTACTGTCCTGAACTTTGATCCCTTAAAATTTTCTTCCACAAACATATAAACACATATGATAACATAGTGTCCTTACACACAGAGACACACACACACTTGATTTGGGGAACAGGAACACTGACATTGCTGTGAGCCAAATTCTGCTGTGCCAAAGGTGACTGACGCAACTTGTTGTGACATTTTGTTTATAGTGCTGGAAGTTATATGCTACAGATTGGTAACTATCTCAGTCCAAGAGCTGTTTCATTAAAGTCAACTAAAAATTACTTTCTCTTTTATATATGTCATTATTGTTGGGATAGTCCAGTCATTTCTGAACATGAAAGACCTCAGTCTGGGGTGATAACTGGGGAAATTACATCAAAACCCCATAATGGCATGAAAATATGGAACGAAGCTGCACAGTAGATAATAACTTGGAGAATGATTTTGTGCTTTCAAAATCAAATTACAGTTATTTGTAGACTATGTATAGTTATGCTTTGCACATAAATGAAATGTGGTTGTATGCTTAGTGGAAGAAACCTGAGTAATTATATGGGCACAAAATAAATGTAATATGTTCGCATGAATAACTGTCACACAAACACACATTAGATAAACATTTTGAACAATGTTGGATTGTTTGGCTGCTCAGTCAGCAGGGGGTTTTCTTCTGTTTTGCTGATCTAAAGCATTTTCACTCACACTCACAGCCTGAACCATCTACAGTAAATTGTTCTGAAAGTATGTGGCCAGCATCATGTTTCATATTTTTAAGGCTAGGTGGACTACAATAGAATCATTATTAATGTTGTATAACAAATTATATGTGAATCTAGTTTTGAAATATTATGAGATTTTGGTATCAAAAAATAGCTTCTCACAAACAGTTTTAATTAGTTGAATTAATACTTAATTGGTACTTTACTTTAAACCTGTAATCAATACTACAGAGAGCCTCTCATAATGAATAATGGTTTGTTCTTTTACAGGAGCATGCAAATAAGATAAGGGATCAAAGTAATCATAATGTATGCCTGGCTGGTAACTCTTTACATTAATGTCTTGAACTTTAAAAGATCCCCTGCAGACAGTTTTTAGTAATGATGTCATAAATCTCCTAATGCATACACACCTGAAACTGAGATTTAAGGTGGGAACAGAGAAGCTTTGCTCACTTAAACAACGGGAGACGATTTCATCCTCCACTATGAGGGTCAAACATCCAAGTGAAGAGAACTATTAATAGCTGTAATATAAAAGTTTACAACTGTATATAGAGTCAAGTTGTTTTTAGGCAAACAAAAAAAGGAAAACTACCTTTAGCTGCAGCAGGTTGAAGGCTGTTTGAGGTAAAACTGAAAAGCAGCGGAACAACTCACAATGCCACTTGTTTAAAGAAACAAGAGACCAGCTGCATTCAGAAAGCCCTTGATCGCAAAGCAAGTTCAAGTGTTTTCTCTTTATTGGCCCATCCTCTCCTCAAAGACTTGAATGTTCGAGCATCAGCCATGTCAAATGGCGGGACCCTGTCGCCCTGGCAACAGGAAGGAAGCTATTTTGAGCTGTGGGCACTTTGCCACACCTCTAGGAGCCACAGCTTTATGGTGGCTTGGAAATGGCAAAACTGGCATGTAGCTGCAAAGACATGTATCATGCTGCTACCAACACAGTTTTTCTTAGTCTGTTGCTCTAAATGGATATTATTTGGTTACTTAGTCTCAAGTATTCAGGAGAAGGAATAACACAGATACACAGACAGAAAGCAGATATAAAGTGGTCACTGTGCATGTTATAGCAGTGTATATTTTCTTTTAAGTGGTTCCTACAGGATTTAAATAACACAACCTGTACAAGATGAAGAGCCTTAAACCCAACAATCTAAAGGACTAAATGTTTTGAGATGTGACTATCAATAATGAATAAGCATAACAACAGAAGAGACAATAGCAGATTAGGAAGGTATTGTTTATGCATTTAAGGACTGTTAAATAGTCATTGAAAATAAAGCCTGAAAGCGAAATGATTTGCCCCTCCTTCTCCCTCAGAGAGGTCAGAGAAGAGGTTCAACCAGAAAGCAGCACTCAAAGTGTCATGTTTAGTTCAAGGACTCTTCAGCAGGGCAGATGCAACATATCTTATCACCTGACTATGCTACTAATTTGTATTGCAAATCAATGGTTGTGTTCAGATATCAGAACAATTCTTGATGAGCAATGGGCCAGTGTGCTTTAAGCTCACATTAGGATGCCTCAGTCACAAGTCAAAGCTATAATTGTGTATCCTTTACATCAATAACATTGTAATGCCACTCATTTCACTGTGTTTATTTCCCCAGTACAACTGAGAATAATTCTGAGATTTAACAAGCGAACACAGATATCCCCATGGTATTTGTTTACAATTAGTCACAACCTCCCCTGAGGTAGCACAAGGTACAAAACAGTAGACAAATGTCAGTGTTGACTAATGGGTGTAGCAACTAGTCTGGGGTTAACTGTGTGAAACAAATGCGAACATTATTATTAATGAATTTTCTGCTCGTGTTTTTACTGTACTAGTCTAAACTAACTTTTTTCTACATTCCAGTGTGACCAGCAGCACATACTGCTTGATTCAAGCAGCTTTGAGCTGTTTTTGTTCCGATACAGTGCACCACACAATGACTTGAGGTCAAATAAATGTTTTTCATGTTTTCAGGTTCAAGCAAATGATGAAAACACCAACCTTGTTGCAACCAGCAAGTCAACAGCAATCATTTAAATGCATAAAGATGTTAAATAATTAAGTTTTTACTTTCATTTTTGCCTTCATTAGATACACAGAGAAAGCTGACAGGGAATGAGGGAAGAGAGAAGGCATGAAACAAACATCCCTAACTGGACTCAACCTGAACGTAGCAATTACATGCTCAGCAACTCTAATCTTTAAGTCACAGCATGTGACCATTTTTACTTGTTTTGTAGTGACGAAAACAACAAGTACTCAGATTGCTTCCATTGTACTTACGGGTGCCATCAAAGCGCGTGGCAATAGTATCCAGAAATGTGTTCTGGGGGGCCAGGAGGCCCTTCATTACTGGCATCTTGACCCAGACTGGGTATGGCCAGCAGCTGTTTGGAGGTCACACCATCCCAGAAGCAGAGTCAGTAGCTTCCACAGGCTCTCAGCAGGTGCAGGAGACCGTGAGGATGACACTCCAGTGCTGGTCACAGGGACAAACATCCACAGTAAAAGCAGCCACCCTTCTCCAGGTGATGCTTCTCCCAAAGACAATACCAGCTGACTGGGACGACTAAAATAGCTCACTCCAACAATGCAGAGGTTTGGGTGTGGGTAGCCTAGATAAGGAGAAATTAAGAGTAGCAGTCACCAGCAGCTGCTCAGTCAGCAAAGAGAAATCAAGTCCAAATGATGCTAAGATCTGAAGCGCTTCAGATCAGTCAGCACAGCTGTTGCTTACCTGTACTTTTCAACTGGAGAGTTTATTCTGACATCAACGTAGTGAAAGTTATCCTTTAAGTCTGCTTTGCCTTCCTTGTATAGGAGAACCAGGAATCTACAAGACAAAAAAAAAAGACAGCACATGTATCTACACCTGTTTCATCTGTTACATCCTTCAGCTCAGCGATAAGTCAGGATGCTGTGGCAGAGTTGTTACATCTTCTTGAGCTGTCTCCGCTCCTAGCTTCTCTCTCACTCTCGCTCCAGCTCTGGCTCCAATTCAGCCAATGAGATGCAGGCATCGTCTGTGGGGACCTGTTTTCATCTCTGGTAGGGGTATAAAAAGAGAGAGAGAGACAGGGACCGAGAGCGAGGAGGGAGAGGTGGAGGAAAGAGGGAGGGAGGGAGGATGCATTTGGAGCAACTGACAACACCGCACACCCCATAGTACTACTATCAGCACATGGCTTTTGTGTGCATATCTGCAAATGAAGGCGATGGATTAACATATATGTTGGTCAATTCAGTCTGTTGCATTCAGTTAACATTTGTGCTACAGTGATTTTAAGTTGAAACTCAAAATTGATTTATTCTTCATACATACACATGATACATATACATTCAAGAGAAGGGGGTGCACGAGCTATGACGACTTAGCCCTAAATATATGGTGGTTTTAGTAGTGTCATTTCATCCATGTTCTGGATGGACGTGGTCACTGTTGCCCTCCCAGCCCCTACAGTATCCTCATGAGAGAATTAAGGCTCTGGGATAAAAGCCGCTAAGAGCGGATTAAAAGGATAAGTCTGGAGATATTTTTCATGAGGACTTGATGCTAAACACACCCAAGTAACATTGTGTCTCGACTCACTTTGACCCAAGAAAACAGCACAGCTTAGCTGACGAGGGAAATACCTTTCGATAGCAGCAGCGCTTAACAGGAACAATTGTTTATCTCAATCATATATTTTTAATGAACGGTCATCTCACTAGATTTAACAGTAATCTGGGAAACATTATCCTATTAATTTAATGAATGTATCTGTGATTAAATGTTAATATATGTAAACTACATTAAGAAACCTGATAATCGGGGATGATTTCTGAGGAGAGGATTCAGGAATCAGAAAGAATCAACAGGAGGCCAACATGGGTGTAAAGACAAATATACATGTTAATTGAGAAATATAGTATTTGTCCATTTTAACACGTATGCAGCTTAGAAGATGGCGTTAGACAATTCTGTTCCTTTTAAAGCTGAGAGTCGTTAGAGGTTTTCTGCAGGAGTAAAGGTCAGATTTTTTTCTGAATTATGAAGCAGTTTCTTTTGTCACAGTGATTTATGTGAAGCTTGAGGATGTAACCAGCAGCAGTAATGCTGATGTATTGTTCTCTTGCTGAGGTTGCATAGATACACGAACAATATATCATTTTTGAACCTTTTTTTTTTTATTCAACATTAGACCAAAACAAATACTGTGTCAAAATAGGTTTGAAACTTGAATGGTTTAGTCTTTCTGTCTGTCAAACAGTCACAAATCCTACTGTACATGAACTGTAAGATTGTGCAAACTGAACAGAGTAACAAAAACGGATGAGAAAATAAACAGAAATATACAAGTTTGTTGTGGGGGCGTTGATAATATCAGAAAATGTTGAGCAGATTCTGCAGCTGTGTGGGTGTTTCCTAAAGGCAGAAATGAAGTTTGTAATCTTTAGGGAGAAAAATAAGTTTAGTCTTCACTGAAATTCCTGGCTTAAACTGTAGACCTCTAAAATGAGAATAACCAGGTCACAAGTAGTGAATAATAATATGTAATATTTTAAAGTGGACAGGCTAAAATTTAGTGGGTAATTTAACAGAAATAGAAGTGATTTTTTTTGTTTTAAAAAGCAGCAGGACATGGTGACGTGTGGTGCGTGCTGATTCTGCTCAATTCTGTCTTTGTCTAGGAGAGAATAACAACCTCTGTAAACTAAACATTAGCATACTGTCAGTAAGAAAATTATGGAGAGTAAAGTGGTTTAAAAAATGCAGTTAACCCATCGATAAGGCAGCACAGGTGAGCTACCTTTGGAGAAAAAAAAAAGGAAAGTAAAAGACTGTGTCACAGACTGTAACAGGGTATTGTTCTCTCTCTCGGATCCTGTTCAAGCCCTGGCAGCCCTTCACTGGTATCTATTTTTAATGGCCTCTCATTGTCCGTTCTTCTTGTAGTTCATCCATCTCTGCTTGTCACTTATGAAGAGGCTAATCCATTAAACATGCTCTATCTACTCCGCAGCCTAATACGACAGAGTGACGCACAGACAGCCAGGTGAAATATTAAACCAACTGTACTTCTCTGAGTTCTTACTGTAGCTGTGTGGGGAGCATTTTACCACTTTAAACCAGATCCCTAATCCTGACTTAAACTGTAACACAGATAAGCTCTACAGCTTCCATAATTCACTCAACACGCAACATCCTTTCTTTCAATTAAATACATCCTCTTCCCTCAGCAAACCCATTGAGAAATCAGGTCTGTCATTCTCAGATCTCAGCCGTTTACACTGAATTAACTTGTGAGTGAGCAGATGTGTCCAGAAGCCCTGCGTGTGAATATCTATGTGCAAATCCTCGAGGCACGTGAGGGGGACGGAGATGGGAAGAGTCACACCATCTCACTAAGCACGAAATAAAAAAATATGGTGGTAACAAAATTTTCTTTTTCTGGGGGGAACTACAGCAGGTTGGTTGTCTAAATCAACTAAATCTACCTGCAAAGTGCAAGTAACCACAGTTCGAACTGTTAAAAACTGCCACATAGGAAAATATCATTTCAATTTCTCTTCCTTTGCGTCACTATTTCATGAAAAGATCATTTGGTCTGGGCTTCAATAAGGTAAACTTAGCTTTTATCATTTCACTGATGCTTTGGTCTGATCACAGCACAGTGTGAAGACAAAATAAAGCCAGAGCAGTGTCAAATCTCTGCTGAAATGGGGCGTTACTAAAAATATTAGCCCACTTTGTGAACGTGGGGACCTGCAGGAGGGAAGCCTCACATGCAACAACACACAAGAGTAACAGACTTTCAGAGAGATGTTTGTTTGGTGTGATACTGCACATTATTTGTCATCTTAAATAATGTGACAGATCATAGCAGACAGCAGTAATCAGGAAGGGAATATTATAAAAACTAATGTGCACATAAACGTCTACTACTTTGCATTTAAACTTGAATAACATATTGTTCAGACTTTAGTTTTATGTATGGCTGACTTAAAATGACAAAGGTTCTGGCAGCAACAAAGTTATGTTGTTGAATATGTTGATTCCAGAGAAACAAACTCATGAGACAAAATTGGTGGTGAATCTTGCATCCGTGAGTAGACAGCACAAATGAGTTACCCGTGCTGTTTATGTCTTACATGCAGGACCAGCTCCCTCTAGTGGTTCATGATAAGGTCCTTGGATGTGGGAAAGTGGGCAGAAATTAGCACCTCACTGCATGTGGCTCTGATGAAAAGCTGGCAAATCCACATTATCTGAATGTTATTCAAAAAGCAGAACTCAATTAACATTTCTGGAAACATACAGAATGTGATTGTAAAAACACGATTTTCAGTGCCAAAAAATATTTGTTTGTACAATAAATTGTAGATGACCTGCTTACCTTTATACTGTAAAGTTTGTACTCTGATGAAGATGATACAAAGGACAATAAAGACAATATTTCATAGGCGCTCAGATTATTTCATTTATGATGCTTTTTTTCTGTTCCACTCCATGATTTAGGCAAACAAGAAGTTTTATTTTAGATGCACATCTTGCCAAATGTTGCCTTCATCTTCCCAGGCCCTTATGGCACAATGACACACAGTGGTGATGCCACAACATTCAATAACACCAGATGGCATCAACTGAGACGATAATATTTTATAAATATGTAGCTATGTAAATGTTTTACAAGCTTAAGCAGTGAGGAGAATCTGCAATGCTCTTTTGGAAGTCTGATAAGAGCCTGAAACAAACTAAACGGTAAGAACTTAGCAGTTAAATGTAATAAAATTATAAATATAGTCATGAAAATAAACAAGTCAAATAAAAAAAAGAATCATTGTAATTTTGTGTTTGGTATACCATAAAGACAGAATTAATGAACCCCTTCATGAAAAATTCCTTCCTTCAGTCAGTCAGTGCACACCATAGTCAGAGTCAAAAACATTCCCCTCTACAGGTTCAGGAAATCGTTTTTCCCAATAAGAAGTGAGTGTATTCTTTCCTGCGAAGCACTCTGTGCATTTTGAAGGTGTTGGGCGAGGTGTTGGAAAAGGCCATCATCTGCTTACGAAGCTCCCTGAACGTACCCTCTGCCACCAGCTGTACCCTCATGGGGCCAATGCTGCCTTTGATGCGAAAAGACTTGTAGACAGCTGAGTCCTGCTGGAGACAGATGTCCAGCTGGCAGAGAGAAGCGTCAGAAAGAGACAGTAAAGGGTGATTTCATGATAGAACAAACATTGTGTTTTTGCTCCTTGCTAGGATTCTCTTACTTTGTATCGCTGTTCCTCTGTGAGGTTCCTCACACCTTTCAGCTCTATAAACACCTGATAATGAGGGTCTGAGCCACCTATTGAATCCCCTACAACATAACACCACAATAAAGCAAGATTCATTACAGTGCAAACTCAACCAGACAACCCACTCAGAAGAGTTCATGCACACAGATGTTAGATTGCAAATTTTTATATGACTGAGTGACATAATCCATGAGTCTTACCCATGATGCCACTCTCAGCACAGCAGTAATCAACCAGCTGAGCTGGTGGCCACTGAGCAACGGCTTTCTTTAGAGCACCAAGGAACAGAGCTTCAGACACCTTCTCCCCTCGAACGTTCAACATCTGTCCTCGTCTGACAGGAGACAAAAGCAGGAAACGTGAGAAGACAATAAAACAAGTAGAAAAACATTAAAAGATGATATTCACACATATATTTGTACACTGTTCCATACTGTACCTGTACTGAAACTCGACAATGGGACAATGATTATGGAATCCAACTACTTTCACAATATCTCCAATACGATATCTGTAAAATGGTGAATTTCAGAGTCACTTATGTAACAACACAATGTCCAGTACTTGGTTATGTGACATTTGTATTGCATATCAAATTGACTGATGGAGACAGAGCGCAAATCTTCATATCTGTATTAACATTCTGGCAGACTGTCAAGATAGAGTGCAGTCAAGTGAAACCAGTGACACAAAGCAATTATGGGACACAATTTTGTTCATACAACTTTATGTAGCCTAAACTTTGACAGGACACCTAATTGACAATTACCCTTTAAATCAGACTGACTAACACCCTGTGTTTTTCTGGAAATGTAACACTCACATTGGTAGAGCTCCATATGTGAGAATACTGACGGTTTAATTCAGACTGATTGATATATGTCTCATTACACAGAGTTAACTGCAGTTATACATAATTTTACAAAAGAGGAACAAGTGTAAACATGTTCAACTAAACAAAAAGCATTTTCAGACCTGAAGAGTCCTGAAGCATTTGTGATGACAAGTTCATAGTTTTGTCCCTCCGTCACCTCCTCCATCAGCAGAGTGTGAGGCGATGCCTCCTCCAGGCTGCTCTCTGGAAGGAACTCACAGAACATGGAGCGAGGACACAACAGATAGTGTCTGTTCGACTCCTGAGGCCAAAGGTTCACCCCTATTAGACCTGCACGAGCCCATATCACAATGAGACCAAACACTGACCACATTTACATCAGAGATTATTGCTTTATGTGGCACTAAAACTAATGATGTTTTATAGTTCCCTTCAGGCATTTCATTCTTTTGTATAAAGAAAAAACAACAAAAACAAAACAAAGCCACCACTCACTAGAACCAGTACTAAAATTACAACCTTTGTCCAACAGTCAAACAACTTTTAGCATTTTTCATACTGTGACAAGGACATTATTTTTTATTCTGAGACAGATTAAGTCTTAATTGAAAACTATGATTTGAAAACTGAAGCCACAGAGACAGTTAAGAAACTGTCCTGCAGGAGGCCAAGAACTTAAATATTTACATTAGACTCATTAAAATGCGATATTGTAGGTGACTTTACAAGGGATTCATAATCTATTTAAAGAGATATTTTCAACCACACTGCTACACTTTGTCATTCAGATAAGGTTTGTACCTTCAGTGGCAGCATAGATAGGAGAGTAGAAAGGGACTCCTTGGCAATAGTTCTCTCTCAGCATTTCCCCGTAGATCTGATTTGAGCCCGAGTCCACCGCCAGCACCAGGTGTAGGTGTGGCCACAGCCGTTTGGCAATTCCACAGAAGCCACTCTGGAAGTGGGCCCGGAGCTGAGCAGCCCTCTCTGGGTCGGGCTTCACCAGAGCTTCTAGCCTGGCCCTCAGTTTGGATTCCAGAGCGAGAGCGCTGCTGACTTTTCCTTGTTCAATGTCATCCACAAGCTCCTGCCAGCGATCCTACACAGACAGGAGATTTAAAGGAAATGACTAATCTAACCTTAGTTCATTAAACAAATGAACAGAGTTTTCTTTTAATTAGTGGGAGCCTGACACCTGACTAAAGATTTCACACAAATTTATCTCAAAACATCCTGAAGTGACTCACACCAGGCATGTATAAACCAGACAGCAGTTTGAAAAGAGTTATTAGATAGAAAGATATTTGTGATAACAACTTTCTAGGGATTAAGAGGATATAATTTCTGTTTTAAAAACATTTTATTTTCTTAAATATAAAACTCGATAACTTTGAAGGCTTTAATATTCTATAACTAAAATAAGTAAGTAAAGGTTTTTGCACATAAGTCTCTACAATAAAACGGGGAACATACTGAACATACCTGTAGAGCTACGAAAGCATAGAAAACTGTGGAGGCAAAGTTGGACTCCAGTGTTCCTACAGTGGGATCTTTCAGAGCAAAGAGAAGATGCAGGTAGAGGGTGTCTTTCTCACAGGAAACCTGACGGGACAGATCATAGTACAGTTCAGTTATAAATTTAATTATGTTCTGTGTTAGAATCAAAAGAAAACCACAAAAACAATATTCAGAAACTAACTACTTTGTTTTTAGAGTGAATCGCACACCGAACCACTCATGAGATGACAGCCATACTTGTACCTCAAAAGCAGGTGCTGGAGTCGTATAGAGGTTGAGCATATGGCGGGAGAAGGCTGGTGTGGAGGAATTTGGCCCAATGGGAATGCCAGCCTCAGACTGGCGAAAAGTCGGCATGTAGAAGAACTTAGTTGTGCGCTGGAGGCTTTCAGTTGCAGGGAACATGTTCCGCATGACATCCAAACACACAGACACTCCCTAATGAAAACACACAAATCATCATTATCAAAGTTTTATCAGTTTATCATCTGCACAACAACATATCTTCATCAAACTTCACCTGCAGGAAGAACTCATTGTTGGTGTCTTTGGTGCTGAGGAGCATTGAACTGGGTCCCGATGTTCCAGAAGTCATAGCAAGAATCAGCGGCTTCTCAGCAATGAGCACCTTCTCCTGTCCTGCAGCGATGCGCCCGATGAGCTCCCGGTAGTGCTCATATGTGGTGATTGGGTGACGTGCTCGGAAACTATCGCAATCTGAAACAACATCAGTGCTCAGAAGTCAAGCATACTGTATGTACACAGATACGTTTGATTTCAGCATTTAATATTTTCTAATTCTTCGGTGTGATAATGTAGACCTCGAGATCAGAAAGAGCTGCTAACAGAACCTTTGAGTTGAGATCATTTTGTCAAACACACTGTTCCCGAGATCAAAAACAAACTTCTATGTTCACGTCTTTAGAGCTGTTAAGATCCACCGCTGTATATGAGGCTCATCAGTAGTTTGTTGGTGTATCTGACAAAATCATATATTTATGCACATTTTATAGTCAGAACTTTTTGAAGAATTATTTGTTTCAGACCTACGTGTCTGAGGGAGATTACATTTTAGGAAATGCATTCATTAAACTGCGATTTAACAGTTAAATTAATATAAATAATGAAGACTTCTTCTCAAATTTGTACATTTGAAACATTTCTTTCTAATATTAAAAAAAAAAAAAACTCATGGTTTTAAACTCATGGCCAAATAAAACAAGTAATTTGAAAACTTGATTTATTTTTACAGTAAATCACTGACTATGGTGAAAACTGTGTTAATGTTCGGTAAAAACAACATATATCGCA
>JAUBNQ010000011.1:10830918-10848423 GCA_032353495.1 Ctenopoma kingsleyae
TTCTGAAATGCATCTGAATTGAACTGGATGTGATGGCTGGCTATTTTAAATGCGAGGCAAACACAAAGATCGAACTTATAACCATGATAAAAAGTGTAACTGAATGCACTTACATGTTAGTGGTTTGAATGCACTTAACTATAGACATGTGATTTTAGGCTTCACCTGCACTGGACTTGACAAATACACTTTATATCTGCCAAGTAGATATTTTTATATTATTACCTGTTACTTTTAGATTTGAGAGTTTATACCAGTGTCTGTGCAGAATAACTGGCCTTGAATGTTTGTATGGAGGGTTAGATTTATACAGATATTTTTGTAAATCAGATCATTTGGATATGTACACATTTTGCATGTCCCAAGAGTCAGTAAACATTTCTATCTAATGTTGCTATATTATTACATTCGATGATGCAAGAGTGGATATATTTAAGTACACTACAAATGAGAGAAATTGTTCTTGTGGCCTACGTATGTACATGTTAAAAATTTCATCTACTACATGTTGACATATTTTCTATTGAGTGCACTGAAGAAAATAGAGCCGTTTTCAAATGAGCATTAAGAGCTAACATAAAAATATCTTTTCTATTTTTATGTTATGCATATTTTCTTCTTCATTTAGATGAAATGCAGCTAAATTTACTCAGATTACTGTAAAAGTGTAAATTATTTAATAACTTTAATAACCTACTTGTGTATATTTTCTAATAGTTTACAGTGTTGATCATATTAAAATTGTCTTTTGGCTTCACTGACAGAGAGAGAGCACAAATCCTAGAGGTACGTCATCAAAGTAACATTGCATGTGTTTGTCAGCTGCACAGTTCTAAAATGGATAGTTGTAGACTGAACAAAAAGGGAAGACTGGCTTCAAGTCTCTTCCAACTAACAGCTAAGAGTTAGCGGCTTTTACATGAAGGCACTTCCTGGTAAAGCTTTCCACAGAGTAGCACCTGGGATTGTTTAGAAGTAACCAGTAGAAGCCCTTTATTGGAAGGAGCCTGGAGTCTGAGTTGGGCTGAAAGGTGTCTTGGTCACAACAGGGCGAAACCTAAGATGTACTGCAGGAGTTTGTTCCGATTGGCCTGAGGTAGAAAGGTGCTGCTCAGCTCCAGAGTGGTTACCTTGTTCTCTCTTCTCTCCTTTAGGACCTATAGAAAAATCACAAAAGAGGAAGAACAACTTAACTTCAGCTAATGAACACTGAACACCATTCAAACCTACTTCATTTACACTTTATTTCAATAAACACAAACTAAGTAGTACATCTTAAATAAACTTCTATTCATATACTCCGACAGTATACTATTGGAATTTACCACACTCTTACCCCGAGCTCTTTGAATGTCCTCACTGTGTTCTTAACCAGGTAATGTGTGGCACTTTCACCTGGAAAAAGAAAACTGTATTAGATGTGCTAATTAGATCTGCTCACGGAATTATTGACAGAATTTATTTCTAAAAATTACCATTAGTTAATTCACTAATTAATCTACGGGACTTGACTGAGCTACTGAATTAATTCCAGCACTTCTTGTGATTTCATAATGGGTTTTTTAAAAATATATTCTCAATGGATCACACATGAAATAATGGCTGTGTCCTTCATGTTTTATTTCAAGTAGGAGCTAAGTCTGCATGATGAATTTAAAAATATCTACTTTTCTTCAGTGAACAATACGTGGGGAAATATTTCAATATTACCATAAGCAGCCACTCCTCTCTCTGTGCGTGTGAGCAAGTATCTGAAGAGCCCCTGGGTGTAGTCGGACTCAACCATGGGCTGACTCAGACTGTGGATGAAGATCGCAGCCCCACTATACGCCTCCAGTACCGGGCTGAGCAGTTGCTGTAGAAAGACGAAGAACTCCTGGTGCTCGGTGGAAACGCTCACCTTGATCGACAAAAATACAGACAGAAAGTCAGGACTGGATGGATTTAAGTAAGACTGTTTAAAATAGTCTTTTCACTTAAGAATTACTAAACCAAACCTTTAGGTAGCGATCTCTCTGCTCCTCTCCAAAGTCACTGTCCTCATCTTCCTCGTCGCTTCTCCAGGAGAGGGGCTCTGGGAACTTTTTGGGCCAAGGTTCCTCTGTGGGGCTAGGACTCAGTTCTTCCTGATCATCCTGACAGACAAACACATAACCATCTGGTCCATGAAAGAGTCCCACCACATATTGTACATCCATTATTATAGTTAACAGCACTTTCCAAGATGTGCACCACGATTAAACATCCAGCATTAGTCACAGTGGTTAGTTTCACTTTTGTCCAACAGTAGCAAAGTTTGTCTCTGTTAACTGACCTCTGCTATGTAGAGAACTCCATACTGGATCAGCCGGGTCACTGCATCATGAAAAACCTGGTAAATAGTCTGGCAGGGCTGTGGGGCAGAGAGAGAGAGAGAGAGAGAGAGAGAGAGAGAGAGAGGCAGAGACAGTGTAAAATATTGGAGAAAACATTTGGATTTGTTTTGTAAAATCAGTTAAAATCTTTAATGACAACAGCCAATGAACCATTTTCAGAGAATATATAAAATCATACGTTGTGGTACTAGAAGTAATTGTCTCTCATTGAACATTATTGTACCATTAACATTTTTATATAAATATTCATTTATTGGTGATGGGTACTTTACAGTTTTTCTGACATTTTATGAAATGAAGGATCAATAAAACAGTGACAGGCTTTTATGTGCAAATATTTAAATCTAGAACACTGTAAAAAAGGACTTTTACATTTCACTTAAGACACTGAAAGGTAGCAAAACGGGACAAAAATATCTTTTTTATCAAAGGATATACAGTCTAATGACTTTGGGGAGAAACAGTGGGACTTACAGGTGCCACCGCCACCTCATTGATCAGGAAGTGGGAGAGCCCAGCAGCCTTACGGATCAATCTCTCCTGACTGAGCAGGAGGCTGCTGGGAGCCCCAGATTGGTGTTCAGATTCGGATTCCACAACCATCTCCCGCTGCAGAGAGAGGATGCTGCAGGCTGGAGACAAATGATCAAAGTAATTTAGCGAAGAAAGAACTATAATGTTTAAGACTGGCGAATTCTGTGACAGTTTTCCTTAATGATATAACATTATTATATGCAGCTAGATCACAGAACAGAAGAACTAACAACCTGATGGCTCAACGTACCAATGATTGCATCAGAAATGAAGACATGGAAAAGGCCATTGCTGTAAAAGTTGAGCTCAAACAGTGCCGGTACAGTCTGGCTGGGTGCAATTGTGAACTCTCCATTGCGGTTTGCACTGCCGGTCACATTGACGCAGTTGCCCAGCAGGTGGAGGGCACGCATGACCACATCCTCTGAGTTCCCTGAAAAACCAAGGTCAAAGTCCCGTGACAGGATCTCCTCCTTCATGTTGAAAAAGTCTTCTACCAGCTTGGACAGCACCACCCCCTGGAGCAAAGTGTTTTAAATAAAGAATTGTTATTTAAAAAAAAAACAAAACAACATGAATCTCATGTCTAGAAATTGTTGACTCCATAAACTAATCAAAGCCAATCAAATGTATCATTATATGCATATATGCAGCACAGGCCAGTTCCTAAGGACAGAAAGACAATTTCAGTAGTCGTTTTCCACCCACTTACATCAGTGTGCCTGCAGAGGGCAGAGGCATACTGCTAATGTACAGAGGTCGTGAGAGAGGATGCAGAAGGAGCAACATCTCTTATAGAGAGAGACATTTATTAATACTATGAAGAAGTATGTGATATTTGGATCACCTTGGTGTGATAGAGGGAGCATGCCGGGCAAATGAACAAGAATTTTATTTTAGAAAATGATGTGTGGAAATTTAGCAACAGAAGGGGAAAAAAAGGGAAAATGGAAGACGTAGTGACAGATGGTGGTAGGAGGAGGTGGTAGAGAGAACATGAAAAACAGCTAGACTTACCTGTCTGTGTCTGTACAGCAGCAAACAGGCTACAATGTGTGTAGACATGATTGCCGATGATTTATTAGCCGCTGCGAGGAAAGATACAAAAGGGGATATCATGAGCAACACACAACATATTGTAAAGTTAACAATATCAAAGATGTCTGCTATTCACCAGTCTTGAATATTTTTGAATGTAATGCCACAGTAGAAAACAGATTTCAAAGACTATAATATGATAACATGCGCTGTTGGACAAGTTATACTGACAAGACTAGCTCATATTACAAATTTTGTAAATTGTATTCATCTGTCTTAAAATATCTTAGTCAAGATCTGCTGCATGGCAGCTATGTCTTAGGTAAATCTAAAAACTACAGCATTAAAAATATCCAGAATAGCTGATTATATTGGTAACATTATGTGTGTGTCTGTCTGACAAAGGTTACTACAGGTCATCCTAAGCACTGTTAAAGCTCAGGGATGTAAAACATTTGTGAGCACGGGCTCAGCATTCCTCCCCTCCCCTGCTTCTCTATCCTCCCCTTAATCCTATTGGCTGAAAACAACAGGCCATCCAGCTGGAGGCTTTGTTATTGGCTGAGGGTTAAAGCAAAAATAGGACTAGCATAGGAGAATGTAGCCGAATGAGCTAGGGAGAACCGGTTTCTGTAGTGCTACCCTAGGGCAAAACACCCCGAGTGATCTGAATCATACTGATGTTGTTGCTGTGTTGGATTTCAATTAATTGAAGCGGTATGATGGATAGTATTTCGTGAGAGCTGCCTTTGCTCCAGTAAGCAGGTGCACCTTTAACACAGGATGAAATGAGACCCCTGTGCATTGAGAAAATAAGAGCGGAGTACTTGAGAGAGAGGACTGACTAAATAGTTCCAAACCACATTTAGCTGAATATTACATTGAGATGGGTTTGTAATGTTCATGACTGTTGTAAGGTGTCAGTTTTACTGTAACTTTACATTTGAAATTCATAGGCTTAACAAACAGACCTTGTTGGTGTTACAATCAGTGTGTAGTAATCAACTTGTGGGATAGTGAATTTCTTACTGAAGAGGACATGCTTGGCGAGGTTGTTAATAAGTTGTCGTCTGAAGAGGTCATCAGGCAGCTCTCTGTTCATCTGTTCCTCCTCCTGCTCTTCAAGCAGCTGAGCATCAGGCCTGGAAGAAGTGGACATACAGTTTTAAATAAATGCTAGTCACAGTAATAATCATCATAGTCATCATTAATTTACCATTTACCTTCTGAAGCTTTTTCTGCTCATTCTTACTCTTTTCAGACCAAATGCATAAGCACACTACTGCATATCAGTACTACTATAAACACAGCAGGACACCAATGATGAAATGGTATTTGCAACATATACCCAATTTTAGTGGCCTCTGCCAGCATGAGTTGAGAACTTGAGACTCCAAATGAGCTGGGACAGAACATTTGTGGATGTACTATGTAACTGTATGACTTTTATGATGAAGGGGCAGTGCTGAAATGAAGTGACCCCTGCTGAAGTTAACTTAGGTGCTGTGCTCAGATGTTAGAAAACAGACTCTGCTGTAAAGTAGTAAGAGGTAGATGATGGTTCATAATATTACAGGTGGGATTCCAACTGGTGCATGTGCAAAGACGTGACTGACATTTATAGAGTGGAGAGTGTGCGTTTTTGCCCTTACTGTGCAGAAATAATGGTGGGCATCAAGGTGTGCTCCAGGGAAACTGGTGGTGGAATATGGCGGCTTCTCTGGGTGTCCAGGTACTCCTATATTGAACACACAAAAGGTTAATTACAAATACAAAGAAGCGATAACAATGTGACTAGTATTTGAGTCACACTTTTTTGTTAAAATGAAGACCAATACCCCAAATCTCTATGATGACCCAATAACTACACCATTTAATCACCCAACAATACATAAGGCCATGTAAGCCTTAGTTCTCTTTATATAAAAGCTGCTGTAGATCTCAGATGAGTCACCTTTAGAGAAAAGGGCTGGTTGAAGTCAACTCGAACACAACCGTAGTTCTTCCTCAGCATCCTGAAGACTCCACA
This sequence comes from Ctenopoma kingsleyae, assembly GCA_032353495.1. Taxonomy (NCBI): domain Eukaryota; kingdom Metazoa; phylum Chordata; class Actinopteri; order Anabantiformes; family Anabantidae; genus Ctenopoma; species Ctenopoma kingsleyae. The sequence continues at coordinate 10,836,895 of JAUBNQ010000011.1, forward strand.
TGCAATTCCCCACCAACTCTCATTCTTCTTGGGTTTGCCCTGAAGGGTTTGAGAAGTTCAGAAAGTTACAATTTAAACTTTATAATGCTCATAAAAACATATACGACTAGACAGTAAAAGAAGTCTAATGCATCTAAAAAAAAGGTTCCTGCTCCATTATAACAAAAAAGCTTTGGTTCCCTCATTTCACCCTTCAGCCACACATTCAAAAGCCAAATCATTTTGTATTGTGTGTCCTTTTTGTCTTCATTTTGAAAAAGAGACATCATCCAAGCACTTACCAGCTGCTCGCTGTTGTAGTTGCCCTCAATAATACGGTCGTAGGAGATGCCAACTGGCACAACCAGTACGTCTGAGATGGAACCACTGCACATTGTGTCGACCACGATCGACAGCATGCCTGCACGTGGTACAGATGGTTTACCGCTGCGGGAGCGTGTACCCTCCAGGTAGACCTCCAAAAACTGCTGCTGAATCAACAGCTCCTCTGTGTACTGAAAGAACATTAATGAAACACAGAAATGTTAAAGGAGGAAGAGGAGAAAAAAGTGAATGACATTACAAATTAGACTAATTTGTTCTTCACTACGTGTAAAAGTCATTGGTGAAAGTGTGATTTGCTGCAAAATCTTTGATACTTTAAAGGACAACACTGACTTTATTTCAAGGGTAACAGGAACACTGTGCAGCTGTTGTATATGCAAGTTAAAAATGAATGATGGTCACCACAGCTTGACCCTCAAACATACTGTGGTGAACAGGGCACATGCCGAGGCAAACATGTTGTGTAATGGGATCCCCATGAACAGTACACAGTATGTACACCGCTGTCTCTTGCCATGATGCTTTTGAGAAACTCTGTCCTGGAACAGACTCTAGACTGTGGCATTTAGAAAAAAAGATGTGACGAGGACAGACATCAAGCTTTGACTTTCAGAGTCAGAACAGCTTGTGACTTTATAAAATGCTAGCACATCTTCCTGTGGGGAAGTTCAGATAATTACATTTCTGTGAGAGACACTGACATACCAGATTATAATCTTATCTCCTTCGAAATTTAAATACTGCTAGGTCCATTTTTCACAGTTGGAGCAGCAGTGTGTGTGACTAGGTGTGTTGTAAAATACTGGTTGTACAATGGGAAAGAAAATGTAGATCATTCTGTCAGTTGATCGTGTCTTCAGCTGATAACGATTATCTTACAAAGACAATATGGAGCCTGTGTTTCCTCCCACAATCTGCAAGCATAGTATTTAACAACAATTCATAACTCTGACAGACCAAGTAGCCAAGCTATTTTGTCACAAGCACGGTAAGAGTCTTCAGAAAAGCTTATTTTAAAAAGGGATAAACTTTCAGTTCTCCTGCAGGTTTTTTTTTTCCATTAGCAGCAGTTTGTTAAGCTGCATTATCCAAATAATGAAACTACTATACTACTATCATCTCTAATTTTGCATGCAATGTATTTAGAAGCATTTGCACCAGAAATACACCAGATATGTAAAGTGGTTGTATTGACACTGCTTTAATAATGTACAAGATGCTGTGACCATCTGTACTTACAAATGTATATTTTCACTACCAGCCCACACTTCAATACACCACGTGACACCGCATACCTAAAGTATAATGGAATTAATGGTACTGCACCCAAGTGAGTTAGAAGTTAGAAATTGTATGAAACTATTCAAACTCCCATTAGAGTTAAATTCACAGCACATGAGTTGCATCAATGTGGGTGGGTACAGAGAAGAACTTCCTTTATAGGAAACATTACAGGATTGTAGTGGTGATTTAGCTTCTTCAGAAGATAAAATGCTAGAAGGTGTGACAGCTAGTTATAAATGCTGAAGGTACTGTAAGACAACAAATTAAAACTAGAAACAGAGAAGCTGGGCTAACATTACATATCGCAAAAGCTCTGAACCGTCATTCGGGATGAAAAGAGCACACAGAGCATGAAAGCATAAAGACAACCTGCAGTCACATAATGATATGTTACATGAAAAAAGCACAAACACCAGACGAATTTAACAGTACATTAAACCAGCCTTTCTGCAGACTTACTGCATGCAAGAGCGATCTGTACAAAACATCTTTCTGTCCAGTCCCAGTCTCCTCCATTTTCCGCCGTATGAAGAATCCTCCCAGTTTACGGATGAGGGTGCTGAAAGCAAAGAAAGTTTTATTAAGTATCTTCCGCACTAAACTTTCTGCAATGGCAGAAGCTGCAGTTGTTTTTTTTTTCAGTTATCTGCACTAACACATAAACTCATCTGTCAATGCCATTTTCAGTAATGTGCAGTAAGTAACACACGCTAATAATGTAAGGTAATAAAAGAGTGAGATTATATTATTACTTAAAAGACTCATTCTGCTGACTTGATTGATGATTTCTACTAATTTAAAAATGTTAGTGTTGATCTTTTATATATACACAGCTCTGGAAAAAAGAGATCACTGCAATTTATTCTTAAATCAGCATCTGTAAGAGTATGAAAACCATTTCCTGTCAGTGTCTGTTAAATTTCTACACAAGCACACCTCATTCTACTTCATGAGGTACTGATTAGGTGATCACCCGAATCAAATCTTATTTAATGAGGAAAAGAGTGGTGTAAATTTACTCAATGGCAATATCAAAAACTGGTGGAGAGCAGCTAAAACGCACGAAAGCTGTAATTGCACCAAATACTGATTTCTGAATGTTCTTTAGTCAAAACATTATTACCATTTAGTTGTTTGGAGTGAACAGATTTGTTTTCTTTGAATTATTCAGGTTCTGCAAACACTGTGCATATACAATTATTTCTCTTATTTTGATGTATTAAGATTTCCTTTTTTCTCTACACTGCAACCATGGCTTAAAATGGCTCCATTTCTGGAGAGCCGTTATGTAGTTCAGTTTTGTATTTTACAGCTGAGTTTCATGGTTATTACATGTGTTTGAAAGTAATTATTGTGCCTCTTGGTGTTTGGTTTCCACAGTATTACTCGTGTGTTTGGCGTCCTCCTACCTAGCTATATCCATTGCTTATACCAAGCTATTAACTGGTTATTACTGTAGTAACTATGATATTATTACTTTATTTCATTTTTTATTATTGACACAATATTACCCCTATTACCTCATTACTAAATCATTACCCCCCATTATCCTGCCTTATTCAAGATGCAGTTTTTATTTGATTTAAATTAAATAAAGATGGGTCAAGTTGATAATTTTGCAGCATATTTCAGAAAAGTAACAGAAGCTCAGCATTAGAACAGTACTAGTAGACAGGTTAAGCTAAAACAAGTTCACAACATGTTGTCAGCCCTGCTGCCCCCCTGCTATTTAAATTACCTCATCGTAAAATCAGTGGTTTGTTTGAGCTGTCGTTCCTCTCTGATGTATTTCCAGGGAATCCCCTTTCATCTGATATCAAACTAATCTTTTAATTTATTAGAGCATACCTAGACATAATAGATCAAACTTGAAATTAAGCTTCACAGGCCTTTTACCTGAGTACAGGGATGCTTAGGTTGTTTCCAGCGGCGATGTGTGGGGCTTTGATATTGTGACAGAACAGGATTAAGGTGATGAGCAAGTAGTCAATGTGGGATTTGTGAACAGGAAGGAAAACCATGGGCAGATTTTGCTGTGAAGACAAACCACAAATGATTCAATAAAACACAGATCTCATTGCAGATAAAACAGACAAGGACAAGTAGTGTAACTGTGATGTAATGCACAATAATGCCTCCTGCAGTTTAATGAGAGGGAGGTACGTGCGTACGCACTTCCTTGGTATGAAACGAAGAAAACGTATCTGCACAGCTTTCTGTGCTCACTGTAGAATTGTGTTGCTGAACACCAAAGAAATGCATTTTCTAGCAGCTGTCTTGTTTAGCTAGCTAATACTATCCTAGACTATTGCTACAATCAAACTTGAGCAGAAGCAGAGCTCGCAGCCTGTTAACGCAGGCCAGAACTGAGCGGTAACGTTATTTAAACACGCTTCAACAACATCAACACAAAAGTGATGAAGTGTATATAAGCAACAACCCCTGCTCTGAGGTTAGATGCATTTTACCGGTGACAGTAACCACTGATTTCTTGGACGTGAAGGTTGATGGCGTGGCAGGATTTGTGCATTTCCTTACATCGGTCAGAACTGTGCAGGTGTACCCAGCATCTGGACTAACGTTAGCTCCAATGAACAACATACAGGTCAGGCCCATTATATAGATAACGTAAGATATCTGTATGATCCTGTATATAAACAGTCTCCTGTTTATTTGATAAATTCAGATAATGTTAGTAAGTTATTTAATACAATACAGCACATTTAGTCTTATATAACCTAATGTCTGTTCATCAGTGAAGCCTGCAAGCATTTATTTAATAGTTTTACTTTTGTCTTGACAATTGCTGAAGAGCAACGGACAGAAATGCAAGTTCTATAATTTTAAATAATGTAATTAGTTAAACTGTTTTATTAAGAGTGCGAAGTTTCATTACTTGTTCATGATTAACCATTTATTGACATTCCTGACTACAGATTAAGGAACTAGCAATAATTAATGACAAAATACAAAAAACTGGGTGCTGTGTTATTTTGTTGTGACAGTTGAATCAATATTTTACAGACCTCTATAGCAGCTTTCTTGACCATTTCCAGCTGGCCCTTGTGGATCTGTATGCTCCAGAAGAAGCCATTAAAGAGCCTTAGGAGGACCCATCCTGTCAGCCTGAAAAGAAAAAAAGTACATACATGTATATTGCATATACTATTCTATAGTAAAATACATCTGCCTCCATATATTCTCTGTGGTTTGCCATAGGGTTGGATTGAGATCTTAAGCAGTGGTTGGAAAATTGAGTTATTCAATAGCCAATGCCAATCTTCAGAGAGCAGGAGTTGTTGGGTTGTTGCAATTTATTAAATGAGACACAAATATACTGAACATACATCAGCATGTAATGATTTCTGAAAATATTAAATTAAAAAAAATTGGAAACACAGATGACCTACACTCCATAGTGTCCCTGAACATCTGAGGACTGAGGATTGGTCAATACACAATACACTCTCTTGTGTGCCACTTATGATAAGAAGAAATATCTGAAATCTGGGAGACTTTATAGAATTTGCTGGAACAAGGGAGCTGCTAATAAAATGCAGGAGACTCCCCGAACTTCTGGAAGATGTGGGATGTTTGCTAGTTTGAGGCCACTGCTTATAAGCCAGGCAATAACATCATCAATGGATGTAAGATTTGTGGTACATGTACCTGATGAAGGCTGGTGAAACGTTGGCCACCATCTCCTGGAGGAAGGCCCTGGCTTTTTGCTTCACTTTGTTGACAGCTTTGTGCTCCTGTCCAGGTTGGACGACTGCAGTGTCTAAATCTGTGGCTACTTTCACAATGGCGGTCTTAACACTGCAATCAACAAAAGCAGAGCACAGGCATGAAACACCATTATTCAAAACATTTATGTGCTGTATTTCTCATATTAGAATTTGACATCTGTTTCTTTTTTGTATACTTTATCTTCAACTGTAATTGATTTAGTGTTTTCACTTACTGTAATATTTTAATTACATTAACCTTGTCAAAGATTGGGGTTTACTAAGCAATGCATAGAAAACATTCTTGCAGATGTCTCATGTTATGTCGACTCCTACCTGCTGTTGTTGAGTACATTGTCCACTATGTTCCTGGTGAACATGTCCTTGTTAACATCTCTCTCCATGACAAACAGCACATAACTCAGCCTGCGTGCCAACCAGCCCCGCTGTCTGAATGATTGCAAACACACACACACACAGAGAATCATGGGTTGACATGTTCATTAGACATAGCTTTTACAGCACAATCGGTTTTGATCACTATAAACGAAAATCATGCATGTTTGTTCTTTCTGAGCTTAAAAATATCACAATACCAACTGTGTTGACAAAACTAATAAAACCAACTCATCCATATTGATTCAGCACCTTTACAAAAAACAAGCTGTATGGATTTAGACCAGGATCATGTTTATATTATTTCAGGTTGAGGTATTAAGGTGTCTTACTTAGTTTTGCCTGCTAAAGTCTGTCACTGAATGCATGTGCCTGGTGTCCACTAACATACACTTTAAATTATTCAGCTCCCCAGCTCTCCAATGTTTCACAGATTGGTCTCGCTTGACTTAAAAGTCATTTATTATACACAGGTTGTCAGGAAGGCCAACACCTGTCTGTAACTTATTGATTGCAGCTCTTGCTCTCATTGCAAGGGGTTAATTTAAGATGCCAAAGTAAATGTGAAAGTGCACAAGCTTCACATGTAGTTTCATAAGTTCAGTATGTTCCTCTTGTCATGCCAAAGGGCTGCTCAGTAAAAATAATGTGAGAGGGAAGTGATATTATAACTTTTAGATTTTGCTTTGTTCACCTAGTGTGGGTCTCATTGATGTAGATGAGGTTGCGCAATCCCAAAGATGGAATACTGGGGTTGAACAGCTTGTCCTGCAACAAAAACAAAAATCATTAGTAACAAGAAAGACACTGGCCTCATTTTACAGCTTAACAAACCTGTGGCCACCAACGTGACTTACTGGGATGTTACACAAAGTCAAAATGGTTTGATTCTGCTTTGCTTTACTGCTTCTTATACAGCAATGCTTTTTGCTGAAATAGTGTTCACATTGCAGTTTCACCGACTTGTCAGATTCAAATGCACTCGTCACTTTGTTTTCACCACTGTAACAGGAAACTCCCTAGACTGTAATTTTAACTAGTTCTTCACATGTTACTATTAAAAAATGTTGAGCTGTGGCAAGAAAGGTCAGTGTTTAAAGCAGGGGTCACCAACTGGCAGACCCAGACTCTGTCCTGTCCCAATAAATAAAGAAGAGTGAGGCATTAACCAGAGATGTTAGATCAGCTGCATGAAGACATGTATAAGTCATTGATGTGTCTGACAGTGCTCAGCTTTTTTTCTTATTTATTTTATTTATTATTCATTATTGTATGTAGCCCTCCAGAGTCCAGAGTTGCATTGGAATATTGTTAAAATGAATTACAAGACAAGACAAGTTACTTCTCTTTCTATATGAATATTAATGTATAACTGCATAATAATGCAATTTAAACATGATCATGCTGCGGACCCGGACATGAGGAAATTTTCTCTATCCGGACCTCCTTAAATAATATTTGAAAACCCCTGGTTTATAGCATTAGAGTCTGACCATGTAAATATAAAGAAGACAACTAAACTGTTGCAAAGCTAGCAAACAGCAAAGATGATCTTGAAGCTCTTTATCAGCTTTGAATTGGAAACATGGTGGTGTTAATACAGTGTACTACACATCCTGCAAGCAGGGAGAAAAAGGAAAATACTGCCCTGCTATCATGTAATTATGTAAGTAAGTAAGTTAGTAACTTGGAGTAAAAGAAAAATGTATATGTGTACTTTAGAATTGCATTTAAGCATACAGACATTCAGACTGAAATAAATAATCAACTGGTCTTGACTGGAGTCTAGCAAATGAATTAATGTTTGAGTTACTTAGCTGTGGTGTAACATTACCCAGCTCTGTGGTGTACAAGTGTGACAGCAGCGGCCCACGAAGGGCCTCTTTCTGTTCAGCAGGCCCTCCTTCCAAGTGCTGGCAACACTGCGCAGGACTGAAGGGCTGGTGCTGCGGTCCTTGATACACAACCACACAAAAATCAATTAGCGTTAAGATAAACATATGAATAGACAAGATTAATAATACTAATTCTTTAAGGATCAGTTGTAGATGTGGCTTACTGAGTCATCAGTGGGATGTTTCCAGTGGTTACACCACTGCTCTCCATTGTTGACCTGCAGCAACAAGCCATCTGACAGCTCCATGTTCTTAGCTGCCCCTTACTCTCCCTCCAGATTACACACCACTAGCTGGCAAGCTGGCAAGACACAGAAAAAAATCATAAGGTTATATTTAAAATTATTTTAAAGAACAGGTCACTCCAAGTCATCTGTATGTTTCCATATTCTAAGCAGTATTATATTAACTCTTAATATACCAAAAAAATCTAAAAATATATATTTTAATTAGCTTTTATCAGATCATACGAGGATCTTTACAAGACACTACATTTTGAATGTTATTTATCTGACAACAGTCCACAGCAGAACATAATGAGCAGTACAGGACCTTTGTGATCAGGCAGGTGACAGTGCTACTTAAAAGGTAATATATAGTTTTATATTTTCTTTTGCCTTTTCTCATTAATGCACAATCCAATATCATCTAACCATTGACTTAAGTCTGTATTTTACTTGTTTACATTACACTTTTGCCAGTGAGCACACCACATCTGTTCACAAGTGTGGCAAAGACTTCCTCATTTTGAGAGTCACTCAAACATCTTCAGACATCAAAGAAACTTCCCTTCCCCATGTGCTAATCAGAAAGATTCAACCATCTTTGAATAATCAGCAATAGTTGTTGCTGTTGTTCATAATCTATTATTAATAATTACACTAACATAATACTGTACACAATACTTTTTTCTTTTTTATTATTTATAGTTATCAGATGTTGTGTAATTTTTTTTAAATTTTGTTTTCTAAAGATTTAAACACTGTTTATTATTTCGGGTCATTCTGTCATCATAAATGACCACATAAACATAAACATTACACATGTCCCACTGTATGTTAGTTATTGTCTTGCTAACCCTTTGTTACACCGGAGATCTGCAGCATCTGGGCCACAAATTCACACAAAGACAATAAAAACTGTGATGGGGCCTCCGTTTGACTGTTGTTTTCCTGTTTTCACCCATCTTATTAACAGATAAATTATTATTTACAATAACAAAAACATGCTTAGCATTTTGGAAATAGGTTAGTGAGTCATTTTTTCAATTAATCCTCTTATGGCAAACATAGTGCGTGTGTCACTTAAGGGGACAGTTTTGCTGCATCTTTCTGCGTGCTGCTGTCTACTTAGTGTCCAGCAGCAGATGAACGGACTTTGAGGAATTGTCGTGTTGAGGTGGAAGTAGGTGATCTGCACACTGATGAGGGAAACCTGGTGTTAGTCCACTTAATGGCGTGACTTCGTTGGAAGCAAAACAAAAATGGTTGAAGAATGAGGAGATGTGGCGATTAGTAACAGGTTTGCAAGTCTGTTTTAATACAATAGTCAGGCGCAAATGTGAGCAATGAAACAATCATTTATCTGATCAACACAGAACTAAAAAAATGCTTCCTATGTAAGTGATAGAAGATAAAAATCCACAGTCCTCCCTCTGAGAAAAATGTAACATAAAATGTGTCTGAAGACAATATCTGGCTTCAACCTCCCAATTTAGTAAGCACCCTCCAGAGAAACACGAAGGACATTTATAATAAATTTACCTAAACTTTGTAAGTCAGCCAATTGATTTTACGTTATCAGTCTGCTATATTAGCTTTAGATACATATGTGAACACATGTTTACACAGAACATGGACTTTCACTAAGAGGTCTTTATAAAATAATCTCTCTGCAGTATGAACAGGTTAACACAAGAAAAACCTGTTTTAATTATTATATGGGCACATGACTATTGTTTTAAAACAGATGTTAAAAATTGTGAACCCATCCTTTAAAATGTCCATATAAAGATAAGTCATATATCGGCTAAAATAAAAGAATAATGCTGTATGGTCACTTCATAGTCTTCTAATGAAAAAAAATATTGTGATATCAATCTTATAGGTAATCAGTGTGATCTGGATGAATCTGTGTCAGCAATGCAAGCCTGGATATTTCTTATAACTAAGAGACTTAATTAAAGATTAACAGTATTAGGGGAGACACCCCATTTTGTCACATATTTTATTCATCTTTAAGATGCCAATAAAAGGTGTGTTCATACACTTCGTGCTGTGACTGTGGTAATCCGTCTCACACGCCTCAAACTGTCTGCAATAAGCAGGTCAAACAGGAGACGTGTCTCCGTGACAGATGGGCTGTGCGGAAAACCAGCCGTGCAGACAACAATAGCACAAACCATGCAGGCTGGACGTTTAGCAACACTAGCCTACAAGCTAGCTCCGTTTTTTGTAATAAAATAAACTGACATCTTATTTTCACAATGCCTGGTTAAATGTCTCCAGTTGTTCCAGCTGGAGGGTGGTGTTGAATTATTAAACCGTGATTTATGCAGTTTGTGTCGCCGTGTCTGACACACACTGCACGGCATGCTAGCGAGCCACATGCAGCTACTCTGGCGTTAAGGGGGTTAGGATCGTCGGGAGAAAGGAGTCCGTTCATCCCGATAACGTTAATGAACTTACGGTTAGCGGCACATTGACCTGCTCCCGGAGCGGAAAGGTTAGCGGTACAACCCCACACGGCGAGGGCTCCGCTTCAGCTCAATGTCAATGTAAAGTTAACCGGCTAACGTCAGGTTACGCCACTAAAATTGACCCTAGCGTGATGTAGCTAACCGGTCACCAACGTATCAATAACGTCGTGTAAATAATTGTGGAGACATTTATTCTGAGTATAAGGTTTGACAATAAATGTACTGCATTGGTGACAGTTAACTAAGCAGCGGCTGTGTGGTTAGCATCGTTAGCTCGCTAGCCCGGCTCTCACGGACGAAACCTCACTTACCTTGAATAATGTGTTCCTCTGATTCATATCTCAAAAATTAAGTTGTCGATGAAATCGCATCCAGCCGTGGACAACTTCAGTGCCCTCGGGTCTCCTCACACTAGCTCCACTCTCCTCAGCGGACCGGTCGGCGGCGCGGCTCCGACTGACCGGAGCGCTGTTGTTTTGATAGAGCGAGGCGAACTGGCACGGCGCTGCCGTTCACCCGGCAACCAGCAGGGGGCAGCTCTGTGCCGGTACACATCGAGGATCTAGACACTGCGCTTCCTGCTCATACATAATAATAAATATATACTGCGACCATACTGTATGTGACTGTAACACGGGAATACTGGCATAAAGGCGTAGCGTGAATATGCAGACGAGTGTTTAAATCATTCTACAGTGTCTTATGGTCTGTGCTTTTATTTTGAAGGCTGAATTTTTTCAGCTGTGCAAGTACACGAACATACATAAGTACTGTACCGGAGAAAGAGTCATTTTACATTATGTATTTAACTTATTTTTGCGCTAATATTTTAGTATTTTTGTCTAAGTAACATTTTGAATGCAGTACTTGTGGCAGAGTTTTTTCTACAATTTGACGTTGCTACTTTTACTTAAGTAATTTGTACGGACTTATTCAACACAACAAGCATAAACAGAACCAACAAAGAGTTCATTCTTTCATCTGTTGATTTTGAACATAATGTTCAAATATGTGTAATATATCTGCCCAACAAAATCTGATCATTTATTAGAAAAACAAGTTTTTTTTCTGATGAACAATGTTCTATACTACAAATGCCACTCACACGTTTTAAAACACTAGGGCTCTTACACATGGTTGTTGCGCGCCCTCCAGTGGTCTCATTCTGATACTACATACAATACACTTTATTGGAGCATACCAC
>JAUBNQ010000011.1:10848523-10866630 GCA_032353495.1 Ctenopoma kingsleyae
CCCATGACGATATGTATAATGGTAGTGACTGAGGCTTTCTGTTTCCTTCGTTTTTATCAGGCTAGCGGCAGCCATGAGGTAATCTACACGTTTGACACTTAAATGCATAGATTTTGCTGAAAAGACATGTTGTATTGTTGCTGACCTTGCTGCTGAAGACAAGAAAATAAATCAAGCTTTGTTCGATATACGCTAAAGCTGTCTGTGTCTACTAAATTATGTATAATTTAAACCAATCTTAGCCAGCTAACCAAGCTAAGCTAACGAAGACATGTCACAACATATTCCTGAAGCAGCCTGTCGGCTTGCAATAGTGCAGTCTTCTGACGTGTTTGTCCAGTGTTAGCCTAACAAGCTCGCGAATAAGTCAATTAACGTAAATTAGATAACATAACGACAAAGAATATTTTTTAAGGTAAAACCTAAACGGTGGCTAACTCTGAACCGCTAGCTAAAAGGTTTGTGTTGTACTTGAATTGTGTGACAGTGCAAGGGAAACGTGATGCCAGCCTTAAATTTAGTTCAGTCTCCTTTTATAAATACAAAAGTAAGAAGTATTGCACTCCTGTGAATCACTGCCAGGAGCTTCCCACCTGATGAATGTATAACTAATCTACACCTAAAACTGGCAGCTGACTAATTGTTGCATCTTTTAAGTAAACCAGAAAAGTTTGTTCTTGCTTTATGGTAATCCAGCAACAAGGATTTATGGTAGTTTACTGTAAATAATGACATATTGTAATTTATATTTTGTTTGTTTGCTTCTTTATGTTGTAATCCAGGTTTTGAGAAATGTCAAAAAACTCACTTGCAATTTGTTTTGTTGGCAGCAATAAAGCAAATCAAGGATACTTTGTCAATTAATTTCACAGCTAAAGTAAGAGTGTTCTTTTGCTGTCTACTGATAGTTTTAGTCAAAAGCGCTGAGAAGCATGTGGAGTGTCAGAAAGTACAATCAAAAATTATTACATGACTGCATATATTGTGGATCTTGCAAAACATTGGATAACAAATGTTATGTTTTTCCGTGTAGCATGCTCAGGCTCCAGAAGCGCTTGGCGTCCAGCGTCTTGCGTTGTGGCAAGAAGAAGGTGTGGCTCGACCCCAACGAGACCAATGAGATTGCCAATGCCAACTCCCGTGAGTCATTTATGTGCATTGAAGAGGGCGTTCTTTGTTGATTTGTGATGTGGATCCATTAAATTAGCTCAGCATTGGTCTAAATTGAATTGTATTTGTGCCACAGGCCAGCAGATCCGTAAATTGGTGAAGGATGGTTTGATCATCAGAAAACCTGTGACGGTTCATTCCCGTGCTCGTTGTCGCAAGAACACACTGGCACGCCGCAAGGGACGTCACATGGGTTATGGTGGGTAAATTATTTAAAACTGACATTCCCTTCCTTAACATTTGTTCAAAACACATTACTCCTCTACACTCATCATATTGTTATTTCCCTTTATCTAAAAACATAATAGATTATAAAACAGATAAAATTCATATAATGTCTTGACAGTGTGTAGTTTTGCCTTCTGTTTTATTACAATTTATTGAATCTACCATTTGTCTTTCCAGGTAAGAGGAAGGGTACAGCCAATGCTCGTATGCCAGAGAAGTTGTCATGGATGCGCCGCATGAGAATCCTGCGTCGTCTCCTTCGTCGCTACAGGGAGTCCAAGAAAATTGACAGGCACATGTAAGTGTGAATGTCAATGGTCATTGCTGGTGAATACGTTAGTGTAGTTTTAATTAATTCCAATTTCCAATCGATTCTGTTTCCTCCAGGTACCACAGTCTCTACTTGAGGGCCAAGGGTAATGTCTTCAAAAACAAACGCATCCTGATGGAGCACATCCACAAACTGAAGGCAGATAAGGCTCGCAAGAAGCTTTTGGCGTAAGTTGTTCTTTTTCATTGTGATATTTTTGTTTTTAAGCTTTTAGTACTCATTTTTAGAATAAGCACTGCAGCTTAAAAACTCATTAAGCTTCAGGTCTTTTATGGTCTATGTGTAGTGATGCTGTAAAATAAATTATCCTCACTTTCCCTCATCCAGTGACCAGGCAGAAGCTCGCCGCTCAAAGACAAAGGAGGCCCGCAAACGCAGAGAAGAGCGTCTCCTGGCCAAGAAAGAAGAGATCATCAAGAACTTGTCAAAGGAGGAGGAAACTGCAAAGAAATGAATCTAAACATATTTGATTTGATTCCTTTGGTGCATCTCTTTTGTTGTTAATAAATTGGGTAAACAAGACTGTCGTTGTTTGGTGATTTTTATTGACTGCCTAATGTCATGGTATTGTGGGCATTGTGTTTAAGGGGACGTATGGTGTGTTGGAGGAGCACTGTTCTGGTTGTCAGTTCTGTAGTGTAGTGCAGTCATCTCACCTCAGAGCAGTAATGTTTGATAGAACATAGTTCCAGGATGCTGTTTCTGTATTGACTGATGAAAATGAGTTTGCAGAGGTCACCCTTATGAGTAAAGTCTGACTATGTAGTCCTTTGGGATATTACACTTATTTTAGAGATAGTATTATCATGTTCATATGGCTCTGAAAAGACATCAAAACAGTCCAACAGATGGCAGAAAATCACCACCTCCAAATCCTACCTAACATCAGAAGCGTAATCATTTCAGTTACAGAGGCTAAGGTATCCACTAATTTAATAACTGATTTATTAATCTGTTTTAACACTTATCCTATGAGTGTTTTTAGTCTCAACAATAATCCATATTCACATTTGAGTTCTATAATGACACCAGCAAACTGCTGTTAGAAGCAAATACAGGCAGTTGAAATAGGAACAAAAGAGAATGCATAGCACAATTAGTAGTAATTAATCATGCAAAGTAGAATTGCCTTTTCTTTATTGCATGTAGTTACATTCCTAAATTATTAGATTCTGACTGTTGACCATCATCCAACATCAAACCTTTGTTGCTGTTTATCCTGCTCTATATTAAACCTTTGAATTTTAAAGTAAAAGCAACAGTTTGGCCTCTCTGTCAAAATACATATTTTATAAACCAAGTTAAAAACATTCAAGTATAATGGTTAGTGCCTTCCTGTGGCGAGTAGGTTTGATAGAACACATTTATTTTGGACCTGCACTTTATATCCATCAACAATCATTTTTAATTCAACATCCATGTATCAGAGACAGGGTACAAGCTAAATTGTGGCCTTTTTGTCCTCTCTGCTAAGGTTGTTACAAATAGGTACAAGCAGTGTTTACACAGTGGCACTGTACTCACCTTATTTTTAAAGGATTATCTGTCAATATTTATTAAATGTATCATTATACAGGATGTATTCCCATTTACAAAGCTATAGTTGTCAATAAAACAACTGATGTCACATCTTGCTCAATCTTCTGATTTGAATGATCAAACAAGCTCTGTCTCTGTTCTGTATTTGCATTACCTGCTGTTTGTTGTTTATTCGTACTGTAATACAGAATGTGCCAATCACTCACTTACACAACTGCATGTGCAGGATTAGCCCATTTCTCTCTTATTTATTTATTTATTTTTCCTTCACAGCAATTTCAGTTATTCCACTGTTTGCGTGTTTTTGGTTGTGTGCCTATTGCGTGTTTCCTGGTTAGTCTATCTCATCCATGACTTATAAATTGATTAATTTATCCGTATGAGCAATGACGGCACCTGCTATCACTCACTTAGAATTTGCTTTGCAGTGACTGCAGGTGACATTGGTGAAGAAAACCTCAGAGAGACTTTTCTGTGTGGACAAAGTGTGGTCGCATGTTGGCATGCAGATGATCTGAACTAATCATAATTAATTGCCCAGTTGTATTAACACACAGTTTAGCTATTAATAAATCATTTTGATTCATTAATTATTTTCTACTGCTTCACATTTCCTAAAGAAAAGTAAGAAAGCCACAGCAGCCTAAACAGCTACATCACACCAGCTACATTAAACCTGCGTTGCTGTTGTTCCAGTCACATTCACTTCTTGCTTAAGTCTTATAGGATTCCTTCTTTCAAGCTCCCTGGAGAAGGTGTCACTGAAGTGTTCGCAGATGCATACATTACTAACTGCCCTCGAGAGCTGACTTGCCTTACACTGGCAGATGTCTTCCTGGGCAGCAGTACAGTAGCTGGTGTCTGTGGATAACTTGTCATCATGCATAAACAAGAGGATACTCAAGCTTTGGAGGCTGACATTGAAGAACCCTCATATTTAAAATTTGTGTTTCAAAGGCCTTGAGGAGCTGAAACAAAGGCTCACACAGCATAATGCATCTGCTTACCTCGACATCCTGATTTAATTTTTGATTCACAGTAGCTTCACACACTGTATTTTCCTGAAAATGCAGTTTACATGTATCCAGTTATCACTAAATGGTTCTACGGTGTATATGTATATAAAGACCAAACCATCCATATGCATAAATACATCTTAGATCTACAAAAGGATCCCATAGGGATTACTGGAGTAGAAAACAGGCTTTGTGCAATGAGGCTATTTTGTATTTCAGTTAATGTATTTCTTCATTACCGGGAGGCCCTCCTATTTCCTGAAGCGTGAGCCTTAATGGGATTAGATAAGGAGAGGAATATGAGCTGGAATGAAGCAGTGCTCTTTATTGAGGTTGGCCTTCAACCTAGGCAAAACAAATTGAGCACCCTCAAGAGTCCAGGAGATCTTTAATAACAACTGAGACGAGAAGATGAAAGTAATTAAATGTAAATTATTTCTAAATATGATGGATGAAAACTTTTTTTTTTCATCCAACATGACAGGTTGATGACTCCTTTTACTCTGTGTTTGACTCTTACTTCTTTGAGTCACATGAACAGCTATTCATCCTCGTTTTTAAGCACCATTTACTCTTAAAATTGTTGGAATGATAATTTTTGGAGGAAGGACTGATAAATGTGACGTGAAATGTACATGAGATAAAACTGTAATCCTAGTCTGACAACACTCATTTTCCTGTGAAGTGATATAAATAATGTTATTCCGTTTTGTCAGTGCTTCACATCTACCACTAATGAATCATTTTTCTAATTTTTTGTCACGCTAAATTTACATGCCTCTCTTACCTAACTGGTGCAGTTTGTAGACAAAAGGATTTGTAAAACATCAGGAACCATGAGGATGATTTGAGGTTTGTCTCTTTAAGATTGAAAGAGGGATTAAAAGCGAGTGCTCAGTGATACAGATCACAGATCAATCAGACACGCAGAGCTGTCAGATCTTATGTCCAGATAGACGCCTCAGCCTCTTCTGAAAATCATGTTTTGTGCTTTTACACTTTTACACCATTTCACACGCTCCAGTATTCTGCTCAGCACTAACGCACATCTAAAATCAAGAAAATCATGTTTGGTATTGAAGAAATCACAATAAAACTTGAATAATGTTGCAGGAGTCAACAGCTAAAATAGCAACTTATTCAAAGCAAACAGTGACGTTATAGTCACTGAATGTGGTACTGCTACACAAGCTCCATAACTGTGCTTACGAACAATATAAAAACTGCATTTTTGTAAAGTACATTTTACATTTGTCTTTCTCTTTACAGTTTTGTGGTGAACTGGCAAATCCTGCAAATATCCATGAATATTAATGCATTAAACACATGACTGAATAAAAATATTATGTTTCATGGGCTACAGGTGTTTTCAGTAGCTTTTCATGGGGTAAATTATATTTGCAATCAAAATAACATTGCATGACGGTGCTGTGCAGCTCTGCACCATCTATCCATGCTAAAGGCCCTCATTTAAAAAATGAACTTTACACCTAAAACAGTGTAAAAGTGGTAATCATAGCTGTCAGATATGATTTGTAATGTACTGCCACAGTTTAACAGCAAAGCAAACAACGTTAATCAATACATCTTCTAGGCAGCACCAGATACAGCAGTAAACTAAATGCTTCATTTAATAATAAATGACACATCCATGCTCGTTCATCAATAACTGATTAAAATGTTAAATAAAACCGTTTTCTGCAGCATGATGATTCATTTTCTCACTTTTTGCAAGAAGTGTGTGAGATGTAAATTTAAGCAATGTATTCAGTGTTTGAGTAAAAATTACAGAAGGAATTCATTTGTTTATGGTGACTGTTCCTCCAGCTACATGTAAGCATCACCTAACCCCCCAAAATATGCAATTACAATGATAATCCACTAGGATGACACATACATTACTTGCCACAGGTACATTTGTATTCATTCACTTTGCCAGAAACTGGTAATAGTAAAAAGAGAAAATATCAAATTAATCAAACATCCACACAAGAAAAAAACTAACACTAACCTAAAATGTCAAAATCATGTTTGAGCAAATTTTGACATATGCAAATTGACTGTGAAAGCATTCCTCGCATCTAAACAAAAATGTTTGCTTTACCCATGTCAATCACAGGTGTTTAACAAAATGTCGAGGAGCTGGTAGGCCAGATGGATTCCCTCATTAAAGGCAAAAAAAACCAAGCAAGCAAAACAACTTGATTCAGTGACAGCCATCTGGATGACATTAGTGATTTCTTAAGTTCTTGATTTATTAGAGAACACGTTGAGTTGTGGAGGTGAGCTGTGCCGCGTTTTAATCATGCTGAACAACATCTCTTGGAGGAAAGGTGGGAGAGTGGTCAAGGGTAAAAAAAAAAAATCAATAGTCAAAAATATGGTTGCAATTTAGAGAAGGATGTTCAGAATATATGGCAAGAATTGAAAAGTCATTCAGCATGGTGAGTTGTGAGTCGTTTCAGCTGTAAATCTAGGCACATACTGTAAGTGGAAAGGGAATTTGTACTTCCACTTCATGCAGTGCAGACGATTTCCTCAGTGTTTCTCAGTATTTCATGCTCTTTATCTCTCTGCTTTCTGTGCTTACTGTCTCTTTTTTTTCTCCTTCTCTTTCTCTAAAGCTTGCCTCTGTAAAGAGATACCAGGCAAGGACAGACTTAAATCTTGCCCTGTGTTGCTGATTCTTGCTGAATATTTTGTCTTCTTCATCTTTCTATTTGTCATGGCAGTGCTGTTGACTCGGGCGCAGGGAGAAAAAGAAGTTGTTTCAGCTTATAGCAAGCAAAGCATCTTTAGCAAAATAGAGCATCTCCAGTTATCTTCTAATCCCTGCGCCTTGAAGGCAGAAAGTCTGTGACACACTTCAAATTCAATAGACTAGTTTTGTCCTTTTTTATACAAGAACAAGACATTTTAAATGGGCATTTGTTGGACTGGGACTAAATTAAAGACTGACTGAATTGGGCCTATTGTACAATAAACAATAAGCTGATGGAATGTGTGTGTCTGCTTATATACAGTATGTGTATATTTATAAACAAGCGGAGAAAAGCACTGAGGCAGAGTAGATGAAAAATTAATATCTTCAGATCCACAAATGCACTGTGCAAAGAAAACCTGTCTCATGGATTTCAGATCCTTTTCTTAGAGACTTAATGGATTTTTAAGTACGCTTTCAAGATTTTAGAGCATGTTGAATTTGAAAATTATTTGAAAGGGCAGGGAGGGCCGAGGCGGAGATGTAAGGCATAAAGAAGACCTGTGGCAACACATTTTCCACTTTTGTAATGTATGCATGAGAAGCATACAGTAAATACTGAAGTTGTTTGTAGAAACAGGTTATTACAAGAAGCATAGAAGTCATGTGGGATAAAATCACCCTTTTTAGCAAATGTCCAAAAGCAACAATCCAGACCTCTAGTGGACATAATTATGCCTCGAGAAAATATTATTATGTAGCAACAAAGTTCATATATAGAAGCAGTTGGGACAAATCTATAAAATACTGGACTATGATGTAGAAGATTGCTGTTCATTTCCAGTTTCTAAAGGGGCATTTCAAAAAGAGAGCTTAGAACTTGTATTTACTGGCCTACAAAGTGAAAACGCAGTAGGTCACCTTTCCGTTTGGTCAAGATGAACTTGGCGTTTTGCATTTGTTTTATCATATAAAATATTATACCAAATAAATGTACAATCACTGTGAAAATTGAAGTAGCTAGTCCAGCTAATAGGTAGTTTTCCTAGCACAGCAGAGTGGCAGTAAATTCCATGTCATCTTTTGTCACTAGGGGAATTCATATGACTTGCCGTGCTGAAACTGGCGATTAATGACATGTTGAAATATACATTATATATAAAAGACAGATCACTTAGCTCATCAGAACACATTTTTGTAGCTGTGATCACAGTCTCATGATATTGTCCATAAATTTTACATCACAATGCTTTTGAAGTAACTTCCTGTAGTGACTGTTCCCTGCAGTCATTAACACTAACATTCTTGATATATATATATATATATATATATATATATATGCAGCCCTGCTTGTTTTCCAGTTCTGGCTTTCCTGCTGTTGATTACCTGGATCAGGTATGTTCAGCCAATCAGAAGCTTTAAGTGCAGGGATGCTTGGAAAACAAGCAGGGATGCAGCTCTCTAGAACCAGGGTTTCCCAACCCTTGAACTAGGTCAGGGGTAGGCAAGCCCTAGAGAGGTGCAGTCCTGCTTGGGCTGCGGCTCTCTAGGATCGGACTTGCCTACCCCTGAACTAGGGGAACTGTATGTAGATTAAAAAAGAAAAAAAACACTCTTCTTCAGCCAAGCACCACAATGACCTTGTCCTTTAATTTAGCTGCTTTGCCTCCATTGATTTTCTTTGTGCAGCTGAATAAAGATGCCAGAAACATGTAAGTGGTCATCACTGATTAACATTCACTGACTGGGTGAAATGAAGTTTGATTCTGTTGCAGATGTGTCAAAGCACTGAGAACAGGTGGGGAGGTGTGGTAGATCTGCAAGACTGGAACTTAGTGTTGTGTTGAGGTGTAATGGGCTTTATTCAGAGGAACATCTGAGGTAAGCAGTGAAACAGCCATCTGGCGTACACACAACTTCCTTGTGTAGATCTCAGTTAATCTCAGTTCATTGAGATGAGATACAGAGAAAATTACATTACAACTAACGTAGTGGTACTTTCACTCTGAAACATATTCCACAAAGCATCTTTGATTACGGATGATTGAAAGAAAATCAAATTTCACGTTTAGTCATGTTTATTTTGTAGCACACAGTCAGTTCAAGGTTATGGGTTGTTTGATTAGATGCTGTAATTTGTGGGATTGATTCTGTTGGCCTATTTTTATGCTTTTGTGTTGGTGCTTACTGTTACTATGATTGCCCAGGAATAATCATTTCAAAATTAATCCAAGCAGTGGTGGAAAACAACTTCAAATATGACATTGGAGAATGACAAAGTAGCTATTCAATCAAAGATTTAAAGGGGTCTTTTAATAATCAGTAATCAGGAAGTAGTTATTTTTTGCAACAGTGTGATTTTTGGGACTGAATCCAGTCCTAAATATTCCTCCTATTGCTCTATTAATTACAGTAATGCTGTAAATACTACAGCAGGAAGCCAATTGTGTTGGTTAAAGACATATTTTAGCCGCTGCACACATACAGATTTCCAGTGTCACATGCAAAATTGTCCATCCCCATAAATAAACTTCTCTTAATCTCCTTTCATTGTGCTTAACAATAAACAGTAAATCACTCAGCTCCTCCCCTAAAACATGTCTATAGAGGCAAGGCAGCATAGTACACAGTATGTGACACACAAACCTAACATTCCCGGTGTTACATGCTTCAAAGACAGCTTTCATGTGTCAACCCCTGGCCTATCTTCTCTGTCCTCTGTCTGCTCAATCTCTAAGATCAACACAGAGATCACTATTGAGACTTGAAGCCCCGGAACTCTGTGCACCATCTTTTGCTTCTGGACGGTGCCGTGTGGTGCTCACTGCCGTCAATGAGAGTGTTTTTGTGCAGGTAGCCTTAGCAGCAGGAGATGAAACCGTGAATTAAACATGTCGGCTCTGTGTACCTCCTTCATTTTTAATGGTCCAGTTGGGCAAGGGTCTAGGAAGATGTAAACATGACTGCAACCTGAGGATGGTGACAACATAAGACGGGGAGGAGAAGAAAAGTAACGCATTTAAAAAAAAAAAAAAAAAATCCAAATTCAGGTGTGGGCAGAGGAGGCAATAGCTGGAGCTTAAAGTGCTGATACATAGTTTTTGTGTTTTAAGAAGTCAACTAAATCAAGCCTGATCAAATAAATATCAGTAATTATTGTGGACAGGCAATAAACTAGCAACTCAGAGAAGGTTCAGTCCTTTTAAAAAATACAGATGTCATAAGCTCATTTCATTCAGGATGTTTTAATTGTTATAAGTGTTTTATTGTATTTAAAGGTGAAAGTGTTGCTTGCATTCCACATAAAGTGTTTCAGATCCATCTTCCAGTTGAGCGACTAAAGTGCATCCACACGTGATGTATCCTCTCAAATACATTGGTTAAAACATACAGACAGTAAGTGTGTATAGGGGATTATTTTTGTGTGGCTGACACCGGGTTCTGTAAGATAAACCCCCCACTCCCCTCTTTGTCAGCCAAGTACCAGAGAGCTTTATTTTCGTCTGACATTGCTTTCCTCTCCTTCTGCCTGCCTATACTGTATAATCAAGTGCTATTTTGAGAAAAGATTTTCTTACAGAATTTGCATTGTTGCTGAATTCCTGCAGCCGATTAACACCCTAATGTTGCGATCATCAACCCTGCTGTGAGTCTGTCCAGCAGCTGCTGCTCAGCTTCAAAAGATGCAAAGAAATGAGTGTGAACATTATAGGACAGGACATGATCGTGTAACAAATCAGACACTTGATGAGCCATTTTTTTTCCTGTTGCAATCATGATATACTTAAGTGCCAGTTTCTTTGATACTCTTGGTTAGAATTTGTTGTCTCCAACTAAGCATGATGTTGATGGATGGAGAATGAAAAAGAGTAAAAATGATTTGCTGAGGGATAGGCAGCTGCTCAGAATTACATGATCTGCTTACGCTGTTTGAGCCACATGAAGAGAATTTCATGGAAGGATCTCAGCTTCCTCTGCTCATTGTCGTGAGAGTGAGAGAGAGCATGAATTCAGTGGTACAATAAGTAGAGAGGGCCACACCATCTTGATCACCAAAGTCAGCATTTTTATAAGATGTACGAGCAGCTTGATGTACTGCCAGTTGCACACATTTCTGTATCTGTCTCTACAGAGACAAAAATCACATTTGATCCAATTTGATAACAGAACTGGGTCATGATTTGAGAAATGTTCCTCACACCACAGCAGGGACACGCACAACACACATAGAGAGAGACACAGAACACTCTCTTTGCCAGCTTAGTCTATGGCTTGCCAGCAGCTCCTCCGTTGCCAATTAATTTTATTGGGAGTTAATCATATTATTTATGGTCATTAAGAGCAACTGGTCTTCTCAGGCTCTGCACCGTCAACTCAGATGTAAGATCTACTGTGTGTGTGCTTGAATGCTGTGACCATGAGGAGAGACATTTCCTGTTTGGATTCAATAGTTAATGAATTTAGGTGTGGAACTGCACTTTGAATATGAGGTTAAAGTGCAGACTTTCAGTACTTGAAGCTGAAAGTGCTGAACAGTTTAATTAGTGTGTTTACTACATAGTAAGGCAAGTGTGTTAAAAGTGGGTGGATTAAAAAATCATGCCAATGTGCTGTAGTAAGATGGTAAACATGATAAAAATGATACCTGCTTAATATCTGCATGATAATCATTTAGCTCAAAGCACTGCTTTTCCTCACATAGGTGCTAACATGGCTAAAGGTTATAACTTATTTTAATAACATCCACATCACCTGGTTCTATGACCATAATGTGCACTGTGAGTGGCCTTCACTGTGAGGTCACTGTTTAATCAGCATGTTGAGCACAGGTGAAGCCCAACAGTGGTCTAAAATACTGCATGTGACCCAGTCATGGTCACTGTCTGAATAGTGCCAGTAAAGGCATGGAAGGAAGTGAGTCGACAGAGCACTAATAAAAAATACAGTAATGCTGACGTAGAAGGATGCAGAAGTTTGTCAAGTTGTCCTTTACTTGAGTAATTTCTATTTTATGCAACTTCATACTACTTCCCTCTACTTTCCGGTGGGACATATTATACTTTGTTTGCCAGCTAAAGTCACAAATAACTTTAAAATAGCGCTATATAAGTGCAAACCATTTACTTTAAGTTTATGCAATTAATAATATTTCATTTTACATTGTGAAGTGAATGCTTTGTATTTCTATTCACTTATATAAACCTTTGCTTTTATAGAAATCCCAGCATTTATGAGGTAAAAAACACGCACAGAGCTTAAAATTCAGCTGTCATATGCCATTGAACACTGCAGCAAGATCTGGCTAAATAGATCGTCCTCTTTGTGATTTTACAAGGTTATTGTATTGTTCAGGGAGAAGTGGATTCTTCTTTGCCCTCGAGAAAAACGTAATCTTTAACTTTTAAAATGTAGAATCCTTATAAGAAAATGTGTTCTTCTTTATAATCCCTTATTAATCTTGATGAGTGACCAAGACAACACAAAATGTGAATTATTTATCAAATAAAACAGCAGACACGCTGACGGTTCATATGACTTTATTGGGAGATATGAGTATCACAGGGCAGCCAGCCATGCCGACAACTAGCCTGATAGTAGTGTGCATTATGGTGAGAAAGGGAATTTACCTGGGTATAATGATCCTGAGCCAATATTGGTTCTAGTCAGTGAAGGTAATGTTTAGGTTTAGAATGGTGCAGACTGATCCAAGACGGACATTTTGTTAAAGCTGATACACTCCCAGGAGTCCAAATTCAAATCTTGCCAAAAGCACAGGTATGCACCAATATGTGTGGCTATGTTTGAAATAATCTGAGTACAAAATAAAGTGAGTGACTAGAACTGTTGTGCATAGTATTTGAGATTTGTGCTGACAGGGCTAGATGTTAGTTAGAGCAAAGAGATGCATACGTTTGCAAGAGGGATAATAAACAATAATCTCCTGTAATTCATAACTGTGATGTTAATGCCCTTAGTTAGCTCTTGGATAGCAGCAAACGTCCTGATTAGAGTGCTATTCAGAGCCCATTATGCAATATCTTTACAAGACTATTTACATGTACTGTCATATTTTTATTTACAGTTATTGCTGCAACAAAGGCCGTTTGTCACTGCCTTATGGGATATAATGACAGAGCAATAAATCACATGGTATGAGGTGATTTTGCCTTTTATCACCTTCAATTATACAACAATAACAGTCCTTTTGAGTTACTTAAGAGTAATCATGTGCTGGGATAAGCCATTCATCAAAAAAAATCTACATAATTTGACATGTTTTGCATTATCTTCTGAAAAACTGAAGGTTTGACAGATTAGTTAAGAGTTAGGCTTTTATCCATCAACTTGTAATTACAGTATTTCTTTGTTTTGCTTTACCCTGAATGAAAAGCAAGCGCATCAGAAAGTCAAGACAGTACATCATCCCCACGTTGTCACGCATAACCAGATATGACTGTGAATATTACAGGCGATTACATAGAGATAAACAACATTAACAATACAATGACATGAAGCAGATTCTAGTGGCTGGCTTTAGAGTTACATGAAACAGAGTGAACTATAAAATCTGTGTGCGTTAGTGTGTGTAGAAAGTCTGTGATTGAAGGGCATACTGAGAAAGAAGCTCCCCGAGGTGCACGCAAAGCATTTGTCACATCCGAGCTGTGAAGAACAAAACTGTACTGCAATCTAATCACTGGGGAGCAGTCTGAATTACAGAAACCCCAGTGTGCCTGTGTGTGTGGGTGTATATGTTATGACTTTTATTTGACCATGATGTAGCAGATGACTTTGTCATACATTTTTACATAATGTAATACCTGAATCATTTTCTAGTCAGAGCAGTGATACATATGCACATCATGAGTCCAGATTACAACAGCAGACACATGCACGTTGTCAGATGCAGCCTGCACAAAGGACTGGATCGTCATGGTTTTTAGCTGAATCTACTAAACCATTTCTGTTCAACAAACCAGAAAGTGTTTGGACAAGCAAGTATAATAAACAGCCACCGTCTTTCACAAGCTCTCATCTTGTGTTTTCTCTGCACATACAGTGAAATGAAGACAAGTTTGCTCACAATGTCCCATAGACACCTCGACATCATAATAAAACAGGCTCTTTCCTTTGTCGCAGACACTCAACCAATGGAAATGGCCAGTGAGGTATGCACACTTCCTGCACATGTTTTATCTTTAAATATGATGCTACATTTCTGTTGTGTGTATAAAACCACACGGAGTAAAGTTGTGCTACAAGAAAAGTAGCTCTAAAGAAGAAGTCCCCCTTTTTTCACCTTTAAAATCTTCTGCAGTAAAAAGCAAAGCTGTGGTTTGTTGTTCAATAAAGCTGCAAATTCACCACTTTTAAGAGGGGTGAAGGTACGTGGTTGGCGGTCAGTGAGGTGTTGGGTAAACACTCCTGAGTATTCCTCCATCTTAGTGAACTTTGTCAAACTGAGGGTCAGAGAAGTACCGTGCCATCATATTTCTAACAGATAGTTCACAGGGACCAAACCTCTCTTCTTCCCGCTGCTCAGCCGGAGGAAACCGTCAATCTCGTCATTCTTCCCTACGCAGATCTGTAGATTGGGAGTCAGCGGACGAGGGAGGGAGGGATGGGACAGAGAAATATGGTGCAGGAGGAGGGGCAAGGGACATTCAGTAATGTGTGAGTTTGTGGACTGAAGCTAAAAAACCACTGCACTGGAAGCCACAACAAGCTGTCCTCTGTAATTTCAGCAGTTTTCTGCAAGAATTTGCATAAATATTTAAATATATTCAGTGTGTGTGTGTGTGTGTGTGAGTGTGAGTCAATTTTGTATTTTATGCATGTTCACCTGGGCTTCTTTCACAGTCATCTGGCCTTTGTCTCGGTTGCCGTGGAAACCAGTGGTGACCTTCCACACCCGCTCACCAGGGCGGACCCGCTGCACAAAGTTGGCCGGGAAAAATCCCACCTTTTCTCTGCTTTTCCCCTGGTAAACACAACCAAACATGGACACGGGCAGACAACCTGAATGTGTCTTTGACAGACAGAAATAGATACTACATACTAGAATGGGGAACAACTACATGTTTTCAACTATAGTCTATGATGCTGACCCCTAATTAAAATCCATCTACTAAGAAATAAACCACAATTTGCCTCCTTGTTGACAAAAAAAAGCCTCCACATTTCAATCATCCACCTGCTTACAGTTCAACACAAACATCAAAACCCCACACAGACAGCTTCCACTACAGTCCTTGGCAGTCCTTGGCTGAGCAAACGCAATTTGATTCTTTGTGTTTTCATTTTTGTTTACTTGACCAATTGCCTAAATATGCATCCCATTTATATCACACTAACAAAATAGAGTTTGAATGAACCGTTACTCTCAACAAGAAAATTGAAATAGTGACTGACTTTGTTCCTTATTTAGGAATGGCAGTACTACTCTTCTTAACCTCTGTTAACACTCCTCTTATACACAGAAACACAAGCACATGCACAGACTAAATGGACGTAACTGTACAATATACCTGCTGTACACAAACACATGGACTAATGGACAGAACTGTGCAATAAACCTGCTGCTACATGTTATTTGGACTATAAGTAATGTTCCCTTTCACCAACAATCTAATTTAACAAGGTTTTTATTTATATTTTAAATGCTGTGTCATTCTGCTGTGCAAATTCCATGTGTATGATTCTGAATGACAATAAAAGGAAACTTGATTGACTTGAAGAGTGTCTATTTGTAATATGCAAGGTTGAATTACTCTAAGTACTACAACACTGCTATGGTTCATGTAACTGCATACATTTGCATGTATTATGAATAGAATGTACCACTATTTCACATTTAGTCACAACACAAAGTAGTTTTGTTGCCTCACCAGGTGCATCTCAACTATCTTATATAAATTGTTCATAGTTGTCTTTGTTGCTCATGTTGTTGTTGAGTAACTGAGAAACAAAACAAGCCTCAGGTGATTGCTGAAGGCAAGAACAACATTTAATCTCACAAAGCTTTCAGTTTTAATACATTTTAAATGAAGCTTTAACTTTTAAATCCATTATTTAGTATATCCTGGTATATCCTTTATTGGTGATTTGTTTATGTAAAGACCTGTCTGTCCTTCACCAGGTGAATATTGAAGATCCTCAGCTGCCTTAATAACAACGACTGAAATCTGTCTCCTTCCTCTTAATGCTAACTAGCTTTGCTTACACCCACACCTGCTCTCCTTCAAGCACATAGTACATCCACCAGCTCTTTTAGTCTTATTTTCTATGAGCAGCTCTGCTTTAAATGGAAGAACTTATGTCTCTAATGACACCTGAAGGGTGAAAAAAGATGCAAAGAATGAATGAGAGACAGAGAGGATGTGTTACATACAGTGAATTTAGCTCACCTTCCACCAGTCCTCATTGGAGTCATCAGTCACTTGGACTCTGGCACCAGGCCTGGAGGAAAGATAGACAGTCAAGCAAAGTGCTAAGAGAGAACTTACAAGTTGTTTTTTAGAATTTATGACCATGTTATGCACCTGTATGTGCCGCACCATAGGACCAAAACAGAAACAACAAGAACTTTATTATGATGATGTTTTTTCCTGGAGCCAGGCTGCTTCCAGTATTTATTCTAAGCTAATCTAACTCTAACCTCTATTTTTAGAAGTACACACAGTAGTTTCCACACATGACAGTTGTGTCAGTCTTCTCAAGTAACCGTTGACACGAAATAAATTAGAAAAAGTGAGTGGTTAAATGTAACTAATGGCATTACTCTCAGCAGCATTTATTACACATCTTGTCTGTTGATTATATTTAACTATAATAATAATAATAAGAAGAAGAATAATAGAGAAAAAGAAAAGAGAAAAGATTTTTTACTTTTTCACTTCAAGTCAACAGTGTTTTTCACATACAGTAGGCCTATAAGGTTAAAGATTATGCTGAATTAGTCAGGTAGGATTCTTGGGTATGTGATTGATATGGCTAAATGTAAGTTTTCTGTACATCTTTTTGTATCATGCTTTACTCATTTAATTATTTCCAACTTTTCTGAGGGAACTAACTCGCTCTCTCCATGTGCCTCATGTGCAGTCTTCTTGCACAGACATATCCTCCAGATTACTGGTGGGTGTCATACCACACTTAGCAGTTTCCTGCACCTACTAGCATAAAAAAGACTCTGTCACATTCTCACAGCACGTTCCCTCCTCCCAACCCGAGCCCTGCAAACCCCTACAATCATCCTGCTGAGGAGGCAGATGGTCTGTGAGTGTCAGTAAAATTTGGACCAGGTACATACTTCCTCCTCTCTCACCTGATTACTCTCATACGCACACAGAATACAAACAAATCAGACTGACTGTAGCTCCAAGTCGTCCTTCTCCTGAGGCAGGAACTTGTAAAGGGCTACATAGGTGTGGATGGAGTGAACTTCTACTCGTTTGGGAGTCTGACAAAAAGAAAAACAAACTGAGATTTAAAGACTGTATATTCCTCTTGTGGAAGTCTAAAATTGAGCTAAAAGCCTGAAGAGTTTGAAGTGGGTTGACAGAGTGCAGTTTCACCAAGAAATATAAGCTGAAAGAAGAGAGGAATGCTGACTACACACCTTCAGGCTGACTCTGTCTTCTGAATCAGCCTTCTCGCTTTCAGGAGGCGTAAGCACTAGAGAGACATAAACACAAAGACAGAGAGGGGGGAGGGATGAAAAAAAAGCGAGAAAGACAATATGTTCGAGAGAAAGAGAGATCACATGTAGAACAAGGAAAGGGGGAAAGACAATATGTTTGAGAGAAGGAAAGGTCACAGAGGAAGAAGGAAAGAGCGGGTAGAGAAAGAGGAAGAAAAGAGGCATTCAGAGAGAGAGAGGTGTTGATACTTTGTGGAAGACAGAAGCCAAGGTCATTTACTGTGAAGTGGCAGCAGTACAAACAGAAATGATCCGTTCCTCTGGGACTAAGTAAGAGAGGGAAAAGTACTGGACACACATACACAACATCTCTAGTGTCCTGTGTCGTATGTTGTTCTTTAACATTATGATAAGTCTGGAGTGTTTTTAAAGCACAAACATGTCACACTATGGAAGAAAATCTCAATGTCTGTACTTCAGACA
>JAUBNQ010000011.1:10872089-10888602 GCA_032353495.1 Ctenopoma kingsleyae
GGCTATTAAATGGTAGTAAGAAAATATGTTTTTGTGATTTGGGTGAACTGAGCCTTTAACCTGAAGCTCATTTTTTACTAATGTCGATGCACAGTTGAGCTCCTTGATTGAGTCAGGTTCAGTAGACTGACCAAAAATGAATATCATTATGTAAAACATATTAGCTAGCATTCAGTGGTAGCCACTCACTGACATTCATTTTGCAAGATGTTCACCTCTTGGACAAGATGTGAACGATTACAATAACAAAAAAATGCATAAAAAGAAATGAAGTATTGTGAATGACTGATTCTTGTTAACCTCATTCATCAACATGGCTGAATTACTGCCATGAATTCATAACTGGCACCGCCAACCTACCTTGGATCATGTGACTGCATTGCTGGCAGCAGGTGGGCCTACGGAAGACGTGCTCCTGGAAACAGTGGGTCTTGACCGGCTGCACTGGCTGGGCCTGAGACTTTGGCTGGGTTTTGAAGGTGATGGACAGCGAAGGACTGATAGAAGGTGAGTGTGATGACAATGAAGGGTTGGGACTGATAGAGGGAGAAAGGGAGGGTGAGCGCTCATACCCCAGGGGGGATTCAGTAAAGGGAGGAGGAGATGGTAGAGGTGGTGGAGTTGTGATAAGAGCTGATGGAGGGCGGGTTTCACCATTGCTGCGTTGGAAGAAGTTGTCCACACTCTTGCTGCGCATGACTGATTTGAAGGACAGGGAGCGCTTCAGCCGCTGCAGCTGAAAGATAAAATGAAGACGATGTTCAGGGGAGCTTCTACACCCTGACATGTAAACATCTTAAAAAGTCTTAATGGTTCTAAAAAAACATTTCTTACAGTCAGGTTTTGACAAGGGGTTCTTAAGTCTCAAATAAAAAGAACAGGGTATTTGATATCAGAGATTTATGGATTTGTCTGTGCTTTCAGTAGTTTGACCTGGGGTGTGTAAAGGTGACATCACATAAATCTAGGCACCAGTTAGAAACAACATTTGATGAAAGTTGTGGGTTTGATGTAGTCAATCAAATCTAATTTTGTCCAATAATGTCAAACTATTTAAATAGAAACATGTAGCTGTTTCACTACCCTTCCTAGTTGAATGTTTCAAAGATTGTGCGTTGTTGCACCTGCAACTGCACACAAGAGGGATGTTAGAAAGCCTTGGAGTACACTTGTACATTAACGCTACAATGTAAGATGTTAAAACACTGGAAGATTTCTGGGGAATGCATACTGTACGAATGTAACTTGAAAACCCAAAAGAGACACTCTTTCTTTTAAAAATAACATGCATACATATGTGGGAAACTTTAAAGAGTGAGCCATAAAGAAATGTGTCCGGCTCGACAGGATGCACAGTGCGCAGTCTGTTAAAGTACAGTCTAATACTACCCTCTGGCTGTCCTGGCCCTGTCAAGCTGACTTTTGATCTTCCATCTTCAGATTGCCATCCCTTGTGAATCCACACAAGTCAATACCTCTTAAAATTCACATTTGATTAGTTGTATTGAGCGGTCTGCACCTTTGCATTTGATGCAGTCAGTGATGCACAACAAATACTGTTTATCTTGGATAGTGCCTGACTCCATTTCCCATGTGCTTGCCATCAAGCGCTCTTGGTCACAATAAAGGGGAACTGATAATGACAAACAATTACAGACATTTAGGAGTGATAGGACCCAATATAAAGAAATTATAACTGCTGCGGACTCACATCAACAGAATGGCCTGGAGAATGAGGAAAAGGATGTATATATGTATATATTTATGTATTAGGTTCCTAACACTAAGGAGTACCTCCCTAATTTACAGAGTTCATTAGCTGTGTTTGTGACATCGATTTGCACAGATACAGTGTGGCATCTTCCTGTGCAAGAAAGAACAGCAACATAATGTAAAACTGTATAATTTTATACTGTTTCGTTGTTTTTTAAGTACCGTAATTTCTGGACTATAAGCCGCTACTTTTTCACACGCTTTGAACACTGCGGCTTAAACAATGATGCGGCTAATTTATGGATTTTTACTTATCGACAAGCGCGGCCTATATGTGTATATAATTCTTTTTCTTTTTAAAGTTAGTGGGTGCGGCTTATATTCAGGTGCGCTCAATAGTCCGGAAATTACGGTATAATTATATGTGATGATGTCTATTGCATCTCTGTGCTTTAAAAGCCACTGCATCGCCTATCTAAACTCCTTCACAGAAAAACCAATCAACAGCATTGACCAAGTTCCTCTTTTTCTTCTTTAAGCTACAGATTCACAGATGACAATTAGTTTGAGTGATGAAAACAGTCCTCTCTGTTGACCCATTAGTCAGTGCCTCTTGTAAATGTTTTCTACTGGGAGCTGAGTGCATGCTTTCCTTAATGGCCTTTTCTTGGCTCGACTGGTGGCCCATTCAGTAATGGATGTTCCTTTCTATTAGATTCTCAACTTGTCTGACTTTGTTAAGCTTCTGTGTGGTTAAGGCCCTTTGCTCTTTTTCCAAGGAAAAGCAAAAAGTTCTTCAGGCACAAACTGATAGCAATGGCTAAATATACCTCCCTGAGCTTTTACAATGATTAAAGGAACAAAGACAATCCAGAAGAATTGTAGAGAGATTTAACTTATGTTATCAATTAACTTACATTAATGAGAAAATAATAGCTAATATAAGGAAAAATATATTTTCTAAGTTGTTTTATATATGTCGTCCAACAATCATGATAACTGGGCAATACCATGACTACACTACTAAAAATAATGAATACTTTATTGATCCCTTGGGGAAGTGTACTGACATGAGCTAGTATTCAACATTTCCTCAATTCATGTTAAAACCTCTATGGTCTATAGCTTTGCATGAATTAAAGCAATAAATACAGGTTCCAAATACAGGTGAACAAGGGTTCATACAGTTAGTTATACTAGTTTATGGGTCAGTCTGTTGCAGAAAAGCCTGACTGGTCTGCACAGATCCCTGACCTCAACCCTGTCTAATGCCTGCGTGATCTATTGGAACCATGACTGCAATCAAGGTTTTATTGCCCAACCTGACTGCTGGACATCACTAATGTCCTTGGAGCTGATTGGAAGCAAATCTCTCTAAACAGGTTCTGCCAGACAGCCCAGGTAGGAAACAAAAGTAACCTCTATTGTACAAAAACAAACAAACCCACAAAGAAAAGCACATTTGCACAGTGACCCAGTCACAGTTTAGCAATCCAACACAGGCAGTTTCCGAATGCAGCAGCTGGACAATTCACCTGGGAAAAAAGACATGTGGCGACTAGGCAGACCAACCTACCTCTCCTAACAGAAAGTCTATTACTAGCTAACATCTTCGGCAAAGGCAGTACAAATACGGCAAATTTACCAGAATTTTGTTAAACCTAAATCTTTTTGAGTGTCAATAGTAAAATGACTGTTACAAGCGCAGCTAAATAATCACTAGTTAATCCTGTACAAAACGATATCTGTACATTTAGCATCACTCAGGTTGGGGATCTACCTAAACGGGCCGTGTACTGTAGTACAAATAGGTGTAGGGTATATTCCTGAACCTTGTGCCAACATTTCACCTCCTAGTGGCACTCAGGATAACAATGAAACTAAACAAAGTGTGGTGAAACCGTTACCATTATAATGGTGACCAGGATCTGGGATCAGTACAGCAAAGAAGGGAGACAAACAAGTCAGTCAAGTCAAGTTTAATGAGGGGATGTTTCTTGTTAATGTGTAAATACTTGGCAGTTACAGGTTGCCTAGCTAAGTGCTTAAGTGTATTCCCTTCAAAGTCAGGAAGACTGTCTTTGCACTGTGCATGAGAGGGAGGAAAGAAGAAAAGAGAGACATAAGTAAAGAGGACAAGAGTAGAGAAGTGGGCGCAGTGGTAGGTCAGCAGAGAGGAGATATTTATTACTACAGCTATCTGGGCCTTTAAAGTGTCAAAAGCTCCAGGTAAATTAACAACCACATAACAAGATGAACATGTGTAAGCCTATCTAGGATAATTCTAAGGTCATTTAATGCAATTCTATAACACAGACCCAGCTACGGGGAAACACAGCAGTATAAACAATTACTACCAGAAGGGTTTGGTAGGTTTATTCATTGTGGTACAACTGACAGAGCCTTTAATGGCTTTAAGAGGCTTTATAGGCTGAAACCAAGCGTAACATGTGGTCCATTTTTTATATAGATCATAAGTGCAAATAAAACATTAATCAAAAACATTAATATAGCTGCCTGAGTCTCTCACTTTGAGAGCTGCAGACCATGTCATTGCACACACAACACTACCTTCTATTCTTTACTATATATGTGTATTTAGTTGTGGCTTTGTACATTTGCATTTGCGCAGCTGGTTGGCCGTGTTTTTTATATCATGTAACACCTTCCTCTAAAAATGGAACAGAAATCAAAAGGAGAATACTAATGAATGCAAATGTCTATATTTCTCTGTAGCACTCTTGTGCCTCTGTATGGTTTTGAAAAGTCTATTTATGGATCACAGAACTGGAGACCCATCACACGCTGAACTACTGACAGCAATTAGCTCATCACTAGGTAAGCAGTGTAGCGTACTACAAGAGACTCTGGATTGAGGAAGAAAATGAAGCAAAGAATAAAAGGAAAGTATGAGGGTTGTGAAAGACAAGGAGGAAAAAAGTAGGTAAAACAGAATTTAAAAATGTGAAGAAAAAAAACACGATATAAGAAGATATAGACAAAACAATAATTCGCCACCTCATCTTTGAAAGCCTAAGACCTTTCTATCACCTCTGTGACAGACAATTGGTACAATGGGGCGACAGAGCAGACATGTTCTTCAGCCCTTTGAAAATGAGCACAGAGCGCAGATATGTCGGGTGAAGGTTTCTATAAATAATGCCTGGATAAATTAATGATTAGAAGTGTTTGTGTGATGCAGATGCAACTCTTTTAACCACACAAAGATGATACAGCGATGCAGCCGCTGATAAAATCAAATACATCTGCTAATGGTTCAACACATGATCACAACCTCAAGTTTAATAGCTCAGCTCACCTCAGTTTGACTCTACTCAAGGTTTGTTGTTATCAGCCCTGAGGAAAGATAATTTAACTAACGCTCAACGCAATGTCTTTCTTCTCTGGATCTCTGGGTCTCTAAATGTAGAATCACAAAAATGATTGATTTAGAATTTACTTATGGCCTGTATTTGGACTGACATTACAGTGTTCTGTTAAGGAATCAGTCTAGAGTTAGCTTTGTGGATATCCATAAACCCCATTGCTAAGTCATAAATATATACTTATTTCATCAGCTTTATGAACCAATTTAAGAATTGATGGGATAAGAAATGTTTGCTTTATCCTGTGTCTGACACAAGCAGCATCATTGAACAGTGCCAAAGTTTCCTTTTGTGTTATGCACAGTCATTACACAGCAGAATGCTATATGCTGAAAGCTTAAACAGCCCACTGGTTGATGAAACTTGCATAAGTCAGATATACTGTGCTATGTATCTAATATTCATTACTCCTGCAGTATTAAAATGTATCCTTCATGTCTATTAGTCATACTGCTACCATGCTGAGTCATTTGGATAAGGTAAATATTCCCTTTGTATTAAAGAAACATCAATTTCTATGCAAAAAGAGGCATCCTTTATTTTCTACTCTATGCCTCCAGAAGCCTTATCTTCAGTTGGTACATAGTTCAGCAACTTACCCCTCAGCTAACTCGTCAACACATAACATGTCCACTCCAGTGGTTTCTGGAAAAACCTGTAGCTACATGTAGCTGCTCACAATATACAAAGTATTACTGACCACATTCAAACCTCAACAAGTTTGGCACTCGTAATTCTGTGACCTAAGCCTTGAATTAAAGGTGACCTCATTAGGCCTTGCTCCAGCTGGATCTTATTAGGCAGAAGTTGTCCAAGTAAAATGACCTTGTAATTTGTAAAAAGTTGTAATGCTGCACTGCACAAGCTGTATTGTTGGTCGTTGGCCTTTGAACAAATTGACAACCTTCTCTTAGGTAGCACATCTACTGTAACTACAGTTTTGTTAGTAATGCCATTTTGCATTTAAAACTAATAAAAAACTACACATATATGTAATGATATTAACTATGGGAGGGAGATTCATTTGATGTTTTTATATTTATTGTCATATTCCAGGTTCTAAAATGCCGGGCAGTTCTTTGTTAGTCTGTTTTTCATTGATGTATGATCCTCCTGCAAGCAAAGCTCACATGCAGCCATCCATATAAAAGGTTTAACTGCACAAAGAAGCTTTTGCAGTTATCATTAGGTGCTACAATAGTGCATAGTCATTTCACAAATAAAATACTTCTGAAATCTAAAGCATTGGTCCCTGAAAGACTTCCTATTTTTAATTAGTGCTACCCTCTCAGCCCTGTAAAGGCCATGATAAAGTAACACGTGACTCGTCTCATCCTGTTTTTCTGTATTATGGCACATCTAAAGGAATACTTGTTTCATTGTAAGTTTTTGCTACACAGTCCCATAACAAACAGTCTTCACTACAGAGAAGAGAGAAACAATAAGTCGTGCACAGTGAAGGACAAGATCACTAAATTTGCATTGAAAGACTAATGCTTTTTAATTACTTTTAAATATGTTTAGAAATATTTGTCTCAGATAAACAAAGGACAAATTTAAATGAGAAGGAAGTCAAGTCACATTTTTAGCCTTTAATAACTGAATGTTATTTCAATAACAGCAACTTATTAGCAGTGCACTCCTGAGTTCATAATCAAGTTACTGTATCATAACTATTTAGCAACACAACATTAGTTACTGTTTGTTGTCATGTAGTTAACGTTTACTTTACTTTTAAAAGTTTTACATTCACAGTTACTATCAGAACTGGTATAAAACTTTGCTTCAGTCACTCTATTACATAAACAGCATTGTCTTTTAGAACAGAATAACTTCAGAAGTTCACCATCTCTAAAGCAGCAACCTAAGGTCAGTGCTAAACAAAGGACTAAACAAAGTCCAAACTTATTCCCAACAGACTCTGCTTGTACCCTGACACTGCACATGGGACTCTGCTGGATCAGCAGCATTTATAAAACTCAATCAAGGAGTTCAATGACTTCAGCATTAATCAAAATATCACTGGGTCAACACAAGACACATGAGCACAACAGTGACACCAAAAAGAACAAAAAGTTGTTTTAGCTGCTTACTGTCATGGAAAAGACAGTGATGACATGTTATTCTTTGTGTTTTCTGTCATTGTAAAACTCTTCTCGTCTCTCAGTTATTCTCATTTTGTCTGTCTCTTTCTAACACTTCATCTGCTTTCTGTGCAGACTTTAATTTGATTCAAAGGTCAGCAGTAAGTCAATCATTTCGTCAGGCGAAATGCAAACATATCACAGTCTGTCAGAAGTTCTGTGATTGAGTGATGTTTCCTCCTGCTAACAGTGATATGAAAGACAAAAGCACAAGCAGACAGAATATGCTTTGTTCAGAAATGTCACTCTATAATAATATGGATGACACAGTCATGCTGGTGTCAGAAAAGCTCAGCAACTTCAAGAATTTTAGTTCCCTGATGACACAGGAATTCAGCAATAAACCAAGAGGAAATTAAATCTCCCCACTGTCAAAACTAATTAAATAAAGCAGTTTCCAATCATTTTCCAATTTGTGTTAAAGATTCATTTCATGAACTGTGTAATTAATTGAAAATGAAAAAAAAGAACTCTGTCCTTTTCTGTCTTTTTTTGTTACTTATCTCATCATTCTTGCTTTTGAAATCCACTTTCTTGTTTCTCATGCTCTCCGTCTTTGTAATTCCTATCACGAGCGGCTGGCTATCCGTCTCTTAAAAATCACCTTTACTCTTTCGCGCACTCAGGTGACATTCATCAGTCAATTCACTCAGAACCACGGAGAAAGAAGACAATGTAAGAGAGGAAGGACAAATGCGAAGAGAGATCTAGTGAGTGAAATATGAGGAGAGGTGAAGTGCAGGTGGAAAAAGACAAGACTTCAGTTTATAATTGGGCACAGTCAATAAAAAAAGAGAAGAGGAGAGAGGAGAAAGCATACTGATAAGAAAGTTAGTGAGAACACAAGGCTCTGGAAAGTGAGTGTAAATCATTTTACCTCATAAAAATGTTTTTGTATAGCTGAGAAAGTGATGGGCCAAATGAAGAGACTGAAGAATGGCATTACCAGCATGCACACCTGCAATCTTTTGTGAATATAACGTTTTATGTATCTTTCATCCTCTAGTAAAATGATAAGATAATCAGTGAGATGTTTCCCCAATTTTCAGTCTATATGCTAAGTTAAGTTAATCAGTTGCTGACTGCAGCTTCATATTAAGCATATACACTACATTATAATAATATTGATTAAACAGCAATCAAGAAAGAAAATAAGCATATTTTGCAAAATGTGTAATGAATACTGTAACCAATGCTGTACCTTTCCAAACTTTCCCCATCGTCCACTTTTCCGTTCCTCACTAAATGTAAGACACATAAGTGGCATGTGCTCCAAGTGATTAGAGAGAAATAATAACACTTTTTGAGCTATCACCTTACTCGTAGGTGGAGGAGGTGGAATAACTATTCGTTTTGTGTCACAGTCTCTATTAGAAGCACTCTAGGAAGCTGGTGGGCCCACTTAGCGCTGTAATAAATACTCTGAGAGCCGAGGGATGGTGGAGAGACAGAGAGGGAGCAGAGAGGGAGAGATGAAGGAGAGCTGACGAAGAGATGAGACGGACTGCAGAGAGAGGTGGTAAAAGAAACTGAGGAACAGAAAGCCATGCAGGCTTTAAATGGGAAATAAGAACAGAAATGAAAACACTGAGAGTGACAGATAGAAAGGAAGTGAAGCTCTAGATATACCCCTGAGCAGACTGCAACACAGATTTAATATTTCCCTCCACATTTTCATTTAAATATTCTTCTGCGGGACGTGAAGTAATCACCACTGGCAACAGAGGCTTGGCAAATGCGGAACTACGCGGCTGAGGCAGCTCTGAGGACCGTTTCCTCTTAGTTCTGTTTTGTCTGGACGGCCATTCGTGTGAATTATGACCCAGCCCCTAGCAAGACACAGCAAACATCTGCTAGCTGATTGGCTCATAAATTCATGCAGCACCTCAACGCCCACCATCCACTGTGTTGTCTGCAGTCAAACAGAAACAACAAGAAGCCAGTCCTGCCAGGTTTGTACCAAGTCCCTGTGGCAAACAGACGTTTGCAATAATGTGATGTTCTGCTGCAACTAAGGTTGTTATTGAAGATTATTTAAAATGTTAAAAATAAATGTGAGGATATTTAGGCCAGGTCAATAAGGGAGATTTTTTGCTCCTTTACTGAAGGAAAATTAAGTCCATATTTTTTTAAAAACTAAAGTATTATTACACCTCTGCCAACAAAGCCAGCAACTGCTCCAGGTCCCAAGAACTCTGGGGCCTGCAAGAGCTTCAAAATAAACTTTAATGCTGCTTAATTCTCCGGTCTTAAGTCTCCATCTCAGAAAAAAAGGCAATCGATTCTACAGTGCAACACTTATGAGGCTAAAAGATGCCATAATGTAAGTTACTTCACACCAAATATACAATAGCAATAACTCAGATATATAAATACCCTTTGCAGAAAACATACATCTTCTGTGTGGTGCATCATTTGACAATATATAAACTGTAGGTCTTGTGACCTGACATAATAAATATCAATTCATGTATACTAATAAGTTCCATATTCCAAATTAATGTGTTAATGTGTTCCAATTCAATAACCTCTACCACAAATCTGATGTCAGATAATATTCCAGCAGAGAATGTAAACACTTAACAGAAAGAGGGGGGGAACAATGGGTTCGTAGAGCCCTACAGCAGCTAATTTATACTCTCAATCCCCCGGTAGGTTAATCCGGTCATGCCTCTACCATACTTACCATCCTGTGTGTTGTGATGATTCCAGCAGTCTTGTGAGAGGAGAAGCAAATCCACCAGGCTCAAAACGCCTCTACTGGAATGCCGGGACACTACTGTACAATATATACAAAATATGGACAGCCTACTGTAGATTTAGCTTGATCTGCAATGTCCCATGGCATACTAGTATAATTTAACACCTCTGTCTCTCTCATTCTCTATACGTGATGTGATAGATTCAGTGAGAAAGTCATAAAGGGGAAATGACAGTTACCTGCTTTTTTTTTTTAACTTTCTTGAATTATTATGCATTCATCACACATGCCACGGAAAGCACAGTCACACACCCTCAGGTAATCTTTGCCCTCTGCCTTGGAGGTCAGGGTAGTTACATCAATTAAATCAGCTTAGAGTTGTTATGCAAGACCTGCAGCCACCACAGAATTAGCCTCGCAGGACAGACACCAACTTAGTTATGTGTCAAAGTCAAGTCAAAATTCATATTGAAAACTACTTAAATTTACCCACAGAGTAGATCAGCAAACATTTTTTAAAATTTATTTGGCTAAATCCTTCAGAAGCGTTATTTTTGTGACTCCAGCTTCAGTGACACTCCTGGTTCCGTTTCTTTCATGAAAAACAACGTCGTATTAGCACAGGTGTGATGTTACCTTTGATTCAGGTTGGCTGGGCACGGTAGCCTGTGGTCGCTGAAGGTCTCTGTTTTGTGGCTCATTCTCTTTGTCGCTGATTTCCGTCATCTCAGATCACGAAATGCTCCCCCCCGACAGCAAAACTGAAGAAAACTGTCAAGTCCACGGTGGCAGAGAAAAGAAGAAACTAGCCTATGAAGACAGGGGTTTAAACATCGCTACAGTCTGTTATCCAAAGAGGTAGAGCTAGTTACAACTCTTAAGTCATCTTTCCTCGGCAGCATCCATTACTGTATTGACTTACGCATAATGAGCTACTCCGCCTTGTTTCGGGTTTCTCTAAATTGGTGCAGAAAAAAAATTCTAATTAAATATGTCTCATGGAGAAAAAAATATCCCGCTGTCACCCGGTTGGTTTGTCCACCTGTCTCCGCTGCCTCGCTCCTCTTCTTATCCGCCGGCCAGCTTTGCTCCACTCACGCACGCACACGCGCGCGCTCTTACGGCAACTTTGATTTCGCAGTGACAAGGTGCACGGCTCCTCCTGATTGGTCCACACGAGCGAAACGACGCCACAATGACGGTGGAGCGCGCGCGATTGGCTGAGAGGTGGTGACGCGAGGACGCCCGGGGTGGAACAAAGTTGCAGGTGAAGCTTTTATGAAACTTTAGAAAATGCAGCTTTGAAAACGCCATTGTTTACACTTTTCAAGTTTTGTGTACATGAAAAAGTGAAACGCTGTAATCAAGTACAATTCTGATGTACGTACAATTTAGTCCTTTACATTCCACTACATTAAGTGAAGTAATAATTTAACAGGATGTTGAATGCAGTACCTTTACATGTAACAGGATATTTTTACACTTGTTATATTAATACTTTTGCATATCTTTCTGTTAGTACCCCATTGCTGTATTGTTTATTTTTACTTCACGTTATTACCCCCAAGGGGAAATTGATTTGCAGAAGACACGCATAAACATGCATGTAATATAATATAATAATAATATAATTATATATACTGTATATAACAATACATACGCCTTTACTATATGTTAAAAGGCATGTTGTTGCACTTGAAATGAAATGGGCGCTAATGTATGTAAACTGTATGGAGACAACAAAAGTCCATTGTCCAAAAAGATGTTTTGTGATTTTTCTTTAGCTAATTTATCATCTATCAGTAAGCAAACAGTAACGCACAATAAAGCATTATTCCTGTTACCACTGTTGCTCTGGTAAAAAAACCACAGACCTTCACAGGTGCATGCTCTTGCTGTAACTCTTCACCTGTCACAATCGAGTTTTGTCGAATTCTTACAAATTACATAACTAGTGAAATAATACATAATAAATACATAAATACATAATAAATAAAGCACACACAAATAATAAATAGTTCCAAGCACATGTTAGCATCCCTGCTGTTCTTAAAGTTCTTAAAAAATATAAGTAAATAAAAGTATAGCGTAAAACATTATGAGCTAACGTTGTCTGAGTGCAGCACTATAACTGTGCCGCAGGCGACTAGACAGAGACACAGTCCACAGAGAGCACAAGCAGCCAAGCACGGGTGGCTGATTCAGCACTAAGAACAGCTCCTCGTCTGACTGACTGTGTGAATGTGTGTCACAAATTATCAGCCATGCTCGCAAGCAAAACTGTTCTTTCCCATTCTCCAAATTATGATTATTTCTCTTATCAAGTGAGCTCAGTTGTGCTTCTTGTATCAACGGCATGTGAACAACATGTAGTGTATTCCACCACTCTGGACTAAATATAGAAACAAAACTCACAACAAAGGAATGACATCTATCTATGGATGGATTGCTACAAATATAATGCGTGTAGATTTTGCGTGTAGATCTGTGGAGTACTTTATTCTCTCAGA
This sequence comes from Ctenopoma kingsleyae, assembly GCA_032353495.1. NCBI lineage: Eukaryota > Metazoa > Chordata > Actinopteri > Anabantiformes > Anabantidae > Ctenopoma > Ctenopoma kingsleyae. Next base: position 10,884,544 of record JAUBNQ010000011.1, read on the forward strand.
CACCGTAGTAGGACTGTACACCGTGTCCTAGTTCTATAGTGACAGTTGTCTGAAACAATCATGGCTGGCCTTGAGCAGCTTGACATTGCACTGAAAATCATTCTCCATCACTGAAACAATACTGTGTTGTGATGCAGTAGGTACTGTAATTATGCAAATCAAATACTGTATCATATTGTTTTATCAAAAAATAATGAGAAGGGTGATAAGAGCTTCTCAAGGGCTATTCAGTGTAGCAGTGTGTGTGTGAGAGAGCCAGAGCTACTATCACCTGAATGAAATGAGTGTGTGACCTTTTTGCAAATACAGTTCACCGGCACATATAGGCCTATATAATCTCATATACAGTTACTTCTTCATGCTAAAATTCTACAAGTAAGTTTTTTTGTTTCTGTCAGATTATTTTGCATTTAATATGTCTATATCTAATCAGTCATACAAATACCACTCACCACTGGGTCTCAGTGCCCACATGGCCACTATTGAATAACTTATGTAAGTTTCATAACAGTTGCCCATTAAATAACCAAAAAAAACAGCATCAATCTTTTACAACAAAACACGTTCATGACAAACAACAGAAAAACAGTTATATCCTTTGCTCTCGTGTCAGAACTCTAGCTGGTACAGTATGCATTTTGCAGCATCATCTTTTATTAACTGCTCAGGGGAACTTTTTTCGCTCTACTTACAATACACACACCATCCATCCACTCACCCACTGAGTATGTGTGTGTCTTTTTTATGCACCCACATAAAAGGAGACACAGACATACTGAAGCACAGGCACAGAGTACATTTGACATTACATGTTTTAATGTTTGAATTTGAAAAGACATAATATGAAACTTAGATTTTTTCAAAATTCAATTTAAACCATCTTTTATATTATATCCAATCTCTAGTCTTTTTATTTACCCTGTAGCCCCAGATCTCCTACTGCATTTCCACATGTCATCGAAAATATGTTATTTCATTCACTGCACATCATTTACCATACAGAAACATTTATGTGAGAGGATGTGCACTTTTTCTGTATATTTATAAACAGGAGCTGCAAGGAGATTAGGGTCCCATCTCTGGAAGGCACATGACCTGATATGACTCTATTTAATCTCCCTCCACACACATTAGCATAACCCCATTCTCTATGTGTTCCCTTCAGTCTACCCTCTCCCTTCTTCCCATCTCTCATTGCAAATCCAACACTCTATACACCTCTTGTTTACTCGTTATCACTCTTCATCTATGCCAACTGCGTTTCTCATCTATGTCCAATGGAAATGGAACCATCCTGGAGCAGGCAGTCTGGTGAGGCAGCTGACGTCAGGAGTTTCTCAGTTCAGGGTGGCTAGAAAGGTTTGTTTTTTCTTTGAGGTGTTTACTTAGGTTGTGTTATGTTATAAATATGCATTCTGATAAACCAGACATGTGGCCACAATTCAGAAAAGATACATCTATGCATCAATAATAGACTAAGAAGGAGATACAGTGACAGTCTGATTGTTGCACATTCTCTTTGCCACTATCTATAACTGTGATTTGTGTATGCATCATATAGGAAAATATCTTTTAAAACAAAACAATAAGCTGTTGATCTCTACAGAACAAACCATTGTTCTTCATCATATGCTCTAACAACCCATTGAATATGGAATGTAGGCCATAATTAGAACACAATTCTGGGAAATGACCTTGCTAATGCAAATTATATCTCTCTCCATTATTATATCCATATCTTCAAAAGGAAGTGTAGAAAAGTAAATTAAGTATGCATACATTTCACCCCAGGCGCACTGATCTGCTCTGCATAAGGCCAATAGATTTTGTTTATCAAAATTAAATTGCAGAATTTACCTGAGTAGCATGAAGATGTAGTAAATGCATCAGTCATCTGCTGACTTTGACAAATATGCAGATGAAAGCATCTTAAAAGTTAAATTTTATAATGTGATAGAGTGGTACATTTAAAAGTAAATAAAGGTTATAATAGTAAAGGAGCAATGACTATTCACAACATGTTTATTTATTAAGTATTACTGTAACAAAATCAATCAAATAATCACTATCCTAAATGATCACATATCATTTACAGTGATACAGGTGTTAATAAGGAGAAGAATGTAAGGAATAAAGATGGTTCTGCTTCATCAGTTTTCATCCTTTTAAAAACTGTCCATCATGACTCTAACAATGTTGAGTGCAATCCAAAATCAGCAGAGAACTCAAAAGTAAAAGTACTTCAACTAAGTCTGGTAACTTGTGATTTAACAGCTATTTTAGCTGATTTGCTCACTGCTGGGCATGTGCCTGACACTTTTAGCACTCAAGTCTGAAACACATGCTTTGACTCAGATTGTTACTGTAATCCTGAGTTGGCCATGACAACTGATTTTCAAGATCTAGGGGAGTGTGCACTGGTGTGTGTAAAATCAGGCAGGTCACTGAGGAAAAAGCAACACGTGCATGTGAAAATGTGCACAGCAAAAAAAAAAGAAAATAAGCTACCCTTTTTTTGTACAAACAGTATTTTGATAGAGCATAATAACAAAAAAAGCATCAAATCATTGAGCCTTGCTTAAAGCTGTGTTATTTTAAAGTTCCTTTTCTGTTTAAATGAGAAAGCTTAATTTAAACTCTTTGATGTAATGAACATCCACAGATCACTGCTGTATCTGGGTCAGACATTAACCTACTAATTCCTGATAGGAGACAAATCTCTTTCATGATATAACAAGCAAACGCTTGCTCATGTGTGAAACAGCCTTGTTTTTTATTTATCACTTTGAAGAGTTTTTCACCATAAGCCTGCTCCATGTGGAATATGTGGCCCACTTTTTTCTGAGTGGATTTGTTGTGTATGTGTGTTGTTTTTTTTAATTTAGATATTCTTGTGTGTTTCTCTGTTTTCATGACAACAAAGAAAAATGTCTACTGTCAGATCTAATGACAATGTGAAAACTCCAATGCACAGTCGATCCTTTCCACCAGGTTTGTTATAAATTATGAAATATGTGACGTGTGAGCTATCACAAAAAAACTGGGCAACAAGACTTTCAGTGTATTAGAAAAATAATAAGTGAGGAGAGAAAAACATAATGAGAGAGCTGTATTGAATGATATTTCACTCAGATTAATCCAATTTTAGACGGAGACCTTTAAAATCAATGTTTGACAGAGATGCTTACAAAGTCTATTTAGGTATCTGCTCAAATCTAATGTGTGTTGTGTTATGATTACAAAGCAAACATTGAGACACAATGAACACAACCCAGACTTATCCTCATTATAACAAAATAAAATGAACAAACCAGAGATTACATTGTCTGACCTTAACCTGATTATATGGAAATGATTCTGACCTCATTATAGTAAGAAAACATATTATGTGCTGCCTCACACACTAAATGGGCTAACGTGGATCATTACATTCTCAGTGATCAGTCCAAGATAAGTGAATATAATGCAGTTATGCAGTTAGCCAAGAGAAAATGTAGTCAGTGCTTATGTGGTAAAGCACAGAGCATAAACTATATATATATTAAATTGCTTCTATCAAGAGACGTTTTGTAGCTTTGCGTCTGTTTGACACATTTAGTGGAAGTTACACTAAACTGTATCATAATGTAGACGGGTTTCCTTCCACATTTAGGTTACTGTGACGGGGGAAACTGTGCCTTGGGTTTAGCTTAGTTCACAACAGAACACTCTTGAGACTTGAGATTGTTTTGCGGCTGATGTGAACGTGCTAATGTGCTCACAAATGTTAACAAGCTATTGAACATTAACCATGTTGACCTTCTAACTTCAGCAGAGTTTCAGCATTCTAACATTTGCTAATTAGAATTAAAGGAAATCTTTTGCTTCTGTTCATTTGTTTAGCAGCTATTGGCTCCTAAATCAAAGTATTGGAAAATCTGACATGATGGTGGCACTAATGATGAAAGGTCAGAGGTTCAAAGCTATTACAGCTCGTCCTGGGAGTGCTCTCTCAATTTCATGGCAATCCAGTAAACAGCAGTTGAGATGTTTTATTAAAGATGGAAATCCCATATACAG
>JAUBNQ010000011.1:10893478-10921304 GCA_032353495.1 Ctenopoma kingsleyae
GCTGACAAGTCTAAACCTTTGTGAATTATTGATTCACTTTGGAATTTAGATTTTACTGAAAGTATGCTTTTCATGCACCATTTTTGTCTTGGGCTGCACACCGGCAAGAAAAATTGACATGTACATGAAATCAGCAACCTGTGGACAGCCTTCTGTTTATAATGCCAAAAAGCTTAACTGATTGGTTGTCCTAATGAAGACCATTCAGAATCTTTAACAGCTCAAAGTCATAGCAGCCTAGGTTAAATTGACCCAAAACATGATGTGCAATACATTTCTTTTTCAGGGTTCAGTTTATGCATAACCCCCCCAAGATTTTTTTAAAATAAATAATAAATCCATCTCTTATATTTACCATAGTATGGTTGTTGTCCTGTTAAGGACAGATAAACACAGTATGACTTTCAAAGAACAGCAGCCTTATGTCACTTTTCTGCATTTATCTTCAGGTTGAGTTAATAGATATACAGTACAAAGGGTGAGATGACCTCCCTCAGAGGCCCTTCAAATGGGCCCTTGGGGACACTGACAGGAATGGGAAGCCAACCAAAAGCAGCTGCCCTAAGCAAACTGCTGCCTATTAAAGTGCACATGATGATGTACAATTGTGCCATTTGAGCTGAGTGTCACATTTCCTTAACTGACTCCATAGTAAGAGATGGTTTTAATAATAGAGAGACTATTCATTTGTGTTAGCTAAGCAGTTTAATGGAGGCTTCTGGGAAAACCAGTCCAGTCAGCAGAGCTGGTGAAAAATGAGGCAAAGGGGCAGAAGATCACTTGACTGGGAGCCTTGAAGCCATGTTCTGTTTCATATGTAGACACCTGCAATATGGTTAGGTCATAATGTCCCTCTTCTGTCTATGCAGCAATATATGTTATTGATTTCCCAGTACAAACTGTGTACTCTTTCTGAATTCTATACTACACTACACTACACATTGTAACTGCTTTTTACTTAATATTTTTCTAATATGATGACCTGACATGATATAATTTAGCTGCTGTTTGATCAGAGCACAATTTAACTATAAGCCTCTGAGGTCTGTTAAATGTCTCACGGCGCTTTGAAGACTTACATATCAAAGTGCGTATTGTTGGACCTCTTCAACAGCTGTCCAGTGCTGCTTACTGGCATTCACCAAATATGAATATTTGAAGCAGTGCTGCAGCTGGTATTTGGTCTTTTTCAAGATGTATAGAAAATTAATAATTTACTTTTATTTTCATTTATAACTTGTAACCATTTAGTTGTATACATTCATACATACATCCAGTCGCTTCTGTTCGGATAACTCTAGTTGCATCATATTTTCACAAATCACCTTTAATAACTGTGAATAAAGGCGTGAAATTTCATTTAACCTCCAAGTTCTCCCCTATGGGAGTGTGTAACTCTTTATAAAGCACCATTTAAGAAAGCCAACAGGGAATGAGCAGTCTGATACACTGCTGCCATCTAGTGTAGCATGGTAGCTGGGCTTCACTGTTAAATGGGTGAAACACTTGAAAAGTCCAATAAAATTATCTAAACCAGTTACATTTATTACATTGCTACAGAATATTACTGTAATTTTAGAGTAATGTGGTTTAACAGGTGTTTTACTACAAGATATTTCAAATAATTGTTTCCAAAATTAGAGAAATGTGACAGTAATGATTTTTTTCATACACGAAATATTTATTTCAAGCTCCCAACATTTATACAGTTAAAAAAATTACCAGCATGTTTCTTTTGCTCCATCATCATCATCATCATCTGTTGCAGTCTTCTTTACCTACACTAATTTACACATCAACAGTAAAATGTATCAAAATCTAAAAATTCCCAGTTGCATCTGAGAAACAAGGCAACTGAACACTGTACTCTTCTTGCATGAGAATACTTGTTCTTTAAGAAATGTCATACTTATTTTGACAACATACATTGTAGTGGCATTCTGTTTTTTTTTTTAATGACTACATATGAACAGCGGCAGATGTATTATATGGGAAAGAACATGAAAAAAGGTTACTAACAGCAGACCTTCTGATATCACAGTAAAGACAAAAATAATAGACTTCCAAAAATATACTGAAACAACTTTTAAAACAACTTCCTTAATGATGCTTAAGGAAGTTGGTATTATGAGGTGGATGCAGATGAAAGTGTAGCAACTTTATACACCAATATTAAAACAGTAAAATAAAATATTACCTACAGGTGAATGATCGCTCAGTGCCACAATCATCTATATTTAGTTCCAATTTGTGGCTGGAGTTAAATAAATAGAGGTTAAATTTGTATGTTAAAAGGCATGGGTTAAAATGCGAGAACAAATAAAGAAACTTTCTAAACAAAACTAAAGATTGCCGGTGAGGGCTGAGTCCATGAGGTCGTCATCTTCATTTCTCATGTACATTGGACTGGGTCGGGATGGTCGCTCAGAACCCAGCATGGACAAAGTGGACTCTGAAGCTGAGATCGGTGACCGGGACCAAGTATCTGCTTTAATTGGATGTGACGAAGACCCCATAGACACTGATGACTTCTTTTTCTCTTTGTCCCTATCCCGTTCTCGGTCTCTGTCCCGTTCGCGTTCCCTGTCTTTCTGTTTCTTCTTCTCCTTCTTGTGTTTCTTGTGCTTCTCTCCTGAACTAAGGGGAATAGAACTCATGTAGTCCTGGGGCGGAAGGGGGCGCATTGTCTGGTCGTCATCTGAACTGGGGCTGTTCTGGTGGGACTTCTCAGCAACCGAGCTGCTGCCAGACTCACTCTCACTGTCGTGGTTGAGTGGGGTGTATCCTGGTGATCGGCTGTGACTTGGAGAGGAGCGGTCATGCTTGGGTGTGGAGCCACTGAAGAGGGGCGATGCTTTCAGACTAGAAATTTGGGGACGCATAGAGTCCCCAGATCCATCCCCTTTCTGAAGGGTCACTTTGGCCTTAATGCTTGGTGAGCCACCATCAGGTTTGCTAATAATAATTTTGGCCAGGCCAGTCGTTCCCACTGCTCCTGTTTTTGGGTCCATCAGCTTCTTATCCCCACTGCTCACCCCTGGCACTTTAGCTTTTGCATCTTTATCAGACTTCTCCCGCTTATACTCTCCACTTTGGGAGGATGACGAATGCTTGGAAGGGCCCATGTTTGAAGGTCCACTGCTGGGAACATTTCCAGGACCACCACCAGGAGTAGATCCTGAACCAGTTCCCCCTACTGGTGGCCCTACCTCACATCCATCCTCTCCCACTCCTCCCCCACCTACACTCTTCAGTTTGTCTATGACTGCTGTAAGAGATGGTTTCTTGTTTCGACTGGGAGATTTCCCTTTGGCATTGGGATTATTTGTATTGTTTTGACCAGCCCCTCCACAACTCCCACCTCCGCCTCCCCCACTTGCCCCTCCTACTCCTGTCCCTCCTCCCCCTCCACTTCCACCTCCACTACTTCCATACTGAGACTGGGAGCCTCCTGAGAAGTTCATTGAACCAGAAGATGAGGAGGAACTGGAGGATGATGAGGATGATGTGGAACCAGAGGAGGAGCTCCCACCCATTGGCTTCTGTGAGCTCATGCCTCCACCAGAAGAAGACTTTGACCCTCCAGAACTACTACCTCCTGAGCCCATCGGAGATTTAGCCTTGGAAGAAGGAGGTGTTCCTGGAACCTGGGACTGCTGTATTTTCATAGGGGAGGACAATTTGTCACCAGAGCTACTGGAACGGGAGTGAGAAGGTGAGATGTTGGGCTTCATGTTGGGATTCATAAGAGACCCAGGAGGTTTACCACCTTGTGGCTTTATTTTATTACCACTACCAATTCCACCTCCGCTACCTCCAGGTCCAGACAGCCCATGTTTGGTGATTGGGGATGATCCTGGTTTACCAACGCCCATTCCTTGGGAGGATGCTTTAGACTGGGATGACCCACTAACACCAACTACTCCAGAACTCCCTGGCTTGGAGCTGTTGCCTTGTGTCATTGAGCCTTCCTTGGACTTGATCTTCCCAGACGAAGATGAGTGAGAATGATGGCTTTTGCTGCTGCTGGTTCCCCCAGCTCCTCCTGTGCTGCTTGTAGCTGAGCTACTAGATGTGTACCCACTATGGGATGAAGTTTTTCCCCCAGTTATGGTACCTTTAGGTATCTGTATTGTAATTTTGGGAATTGGAGGTGTAGCACCACCTGGAGGAGTTTGCGAGCGCCCTGAACTACCAGGAGACTTGGAACCTCCTCCACTTATGCTTCCCCCAGAGCCTGAACCACCACTTGGAGGCGTATATGGTCGCCCCCCTGAGCTGTGGGAGGGGGACTTCCCATCTGGGTCCAGCTTTTTGCGCTTGGGAGGCTTATCTTTAGACTTTCCCTCACTTGATGGGGTCCTGCTACGTTTGACTTGTTTTCCCTCTGTTGAATTGCTCCCCATTCCCATGCCAGAACTGCTTCCTCCACTTCCACTATTCTCATCCTTTGGTCGCATGAGTCCCTGTTGGTGTTTAACTTTGGGTTCTGCACTTTTAAAGTCACCACATGCTGCTCCAAGGCCAATCATGAGTGGGCTCTGGGAGCCTCCACCATGTGTGTCTCCCAAATCCGGAGCTTGCCCCAGAAGCGGTTTACCGCCACCACTGCCTCCAAAAACTATCCCTATATCAAAAGGGTCTTTCAGTGAGGGCTCTGGGGTGCTCTGCCCATGTGGAGTGGGATTCTGAGGTGTTCCTGATGGGGTATTCTGCTGGCTGCCAAAACCCTTGACCAGGTCCATGTCTCCATCTGCACTGGGGGAACTGTCATCAAAGTAGTTCTGGGGGAAGCCATGGCTTGAGGTCAGAAGGTCAGGGTTGAAGTCAGCAGCATCAGGGAAGAAGTTAGTGGAAGAGGAATCGCTTGTGGGAGTGGCAGCAGTTGCAGCTGCCTCAGCAATCAGATCAGCAGCATCTGGGAAAGGATTCTCATTGCTGTTGGTATTGAAAATGTCTGCCGAGTCAAACACTGCACTGCCCTGACCCGAACTGGAGGAGTCACGGATGGGAGTACCTAAGGGGCCTCCATCCTCTCCACTACTGCCCATGGGGTGCTGCCCATGGCTGCCACCACTGCCCTTGCCTGTCTGCTCAGGCAAATCTGACAAGATTTCTGTAATATCAGGTCCAATGCTATCAGAGCTAGAGAGGCGGACCATGCGCGGTGGTCCAGTGCCTGGTGGTTGCGGTTGCTGAGACTGGACATGAGACTGTGAATAAGGCAAGGTGGGACCAGAGGGCGGTGTTCCACACTGGCTAGGTGCTGGAGTGATGCTATGGGGTGTGTCTAAGCCATCACCAGTTAGGTTAACATCAAAGATAGAATTTTGAGAAGCGTCCACATCCATAGAAAGGAGTTCACGGTGGAAATCATCCTCATGTGTGACTGGGTGGTGCGGGTGGTGTGGTGGCATGGAAGATACTTGTGATTTCATCCCTAAGCCACCACCTCCAGCAGTTCCAGGCATGACGACACCCTTTTCTCCTACCCTTGGGCGTTTCTTCTTCCCCTTTGAGCTACCTAGAGGACAGGTTCCACCAATGCCCTCTGTGCGTGGGGAACCAGATGAAGAATTCTGCCTCTCTAATGGACTAGAACCGTACAGTGCAGCAAAATCCTGTGTGGGGTTGTCCTTCAACAAGTTCATCAGCATAGGGTGATTCTTAGTGTTGCTGGCAGGAGAGGACGTTGATGGTGGAGTTTGGTGGGGTGCTGGTGCATTTTGAGAGCTGGGACTCGAACCCACACTTCCAGTTATCTGTAACAGACTTGTGAGTATGGGATTCTGGGTGACTTTGTTGTAATCATCTGAATGACCTTGAATTTGTTGCTGCAACTGTTGCTGACTTGCCACCCCTCCTTGGGTTAAGCACTCTCCTCCTTGAGGCTGCCTCTCTGTTCGCGAAATACCAAACAAAGAGGTATTTGGACCTGTAAAATTTGGTCCCCCAGGGGGTCCTCCTCCAGTAGGTGTGTTGCCTCCTGTGGGCCCAGGCAGCCCCATAGGGTTTGTTCCATCGCCTACTGCCATGTTGTAGGTGGGACTACCAGAGGGTGGCAGGTTATTCTTCACCATGATCTCTACCGTCTGTGCAATCAGTGAGAGCGCTGGAGTGTCTGCCTGAATGGTTTCTGCTTTCCTCCGAATGGCCCGCATGGTTACAGGAATGGACATGCATCTATAAGAAGAAGTAAACTATTTCAAACATTGATGCTGGAACACATAATGCCCATATTATATTTGCAGTCTAGTGGTTGAACAATCCAGCAGTCAACAATTTACTGGGCCGAGCTTTGGCATTCAAAATTAATTGGCACTCATGCTGGCCAATTAAACTTCTGCAGACATATCAGCACCTTGGGAGCATTTCATGTGCATATGCAACTGAAAATTACAGCATATGAATGTGAAAAACTATTTGGGTGCACTAGTGTGAGTGGCTTGCTGGGATACATTTTATTAGTACCTGAAGAGAGCATTAAGTGAGATTACCAAATCTGAAAATACAGTTATGGTGTTTATGCTGCAGACTCTCCTCTGTGGCTGCTATCTGTGACTGTGGGTGGAGTTCAGAGACTTTACTAGCTTACGACTTTAAGTCATTATGCTTGCCTTGCTACTGAACACATGATAAAGCACAAAAAAGTAGTTCTAGTATCAAAAGTATCAAAATACCTGTTAAACACACACAGATTCTCAGAATACCAAACATCCTGTGTCTCCTGGAAGTTTCACGAGTCTCCCACAGGTTTTAGGAACCTCTTGCATTTTAATAGCAGCTCCCGATGCCCACAAATTATATAAAATATCTTCGATAAATCCTCTCTTCTTGTCATAAGTGGTCTACCGTACACTGTATATTATTCCTCACAGCTAGTGAGGCTTTCAGGGAAAGTACACAGTGTAGGACATCTGTTTTTGAATTCTCTCTGAAATACTTGAAATTATTACAATATTTTCATAACTCATTAAATCTGATGCAAAAAGAGAACATACAATAGCATCTGCATCAATAGCAGCATTATATACTGGCAATCTGCCTCCTTGCTCACCTAAGAATGGCATCAGCCATTGAAAAACCCATATTGGTCAACTAGAAATTAAGTATGAAGGATTTAGTTTTACCTCTGGACTACTTTGGTAATGAATTCATCAGTGCAGATCAGAGCATCGGATAGTCCTTTATATAGCTTGCAGGACACCTGTCTGGAGTCAATCACCTCCATCACCACTAGAAGTCAGTCAAAAACAACTCAGATTAGCAACAGTTTAAGTTACTGTATAATTTACTCTTTGATTTCACAAAAACTCAGAGTAGTGTCTATGTCTGCTGGGTTACTAAGATTTTGTAAAGATGAGTGCTTACCACAGACTAATGACTCATTGACCGGATGTTGGAAAGACACACTGAAACTTGAATCAGTGAGAGGGCATACTTCAAATTGTAGAAGGCCTGCAGTGTCTGAGGGAGAACAGCAACAATGCTATACTCATCAAATGTAATTTAACATACCATACACAATTAAACACCATGTATATACAATGAAATGACCAAATAAAGAAAATCAGAAGCTACATAGTCACCTTCTTTGATGGAAGTTCGTTTTACACAGCTAGCAATCAAGGTGTTATAGGCTGCCTGGTGACGAATGATATCCAACAAGAGTGGAACTTGTGCTGGGTGGCGGAAGGGGATTTTGGATACCAGTGCTCCCTGAAGAGAACGGCCATCTTGCACTGGGGCATCACCATTCAGGAAGTAACAGTGCTGTTGATCTGGTAGCAACTGTGAGAGAATAAAGAGCACAAATTTCTTACAAACAGATTTAACAAATGAAAAAAAAGATTAACACATAACTAGGAACAAACACACCCTCATGCATGGATAGAGGTTGGCATAAAAATGCAATGAGATGTTGAAATGGTTATGTTAGCTGCTGGAATTCTGTAATTTTTCACATAATTTTATTAATATACTTTTGGCAAAAAAAATTATTAAATGTGTATGGCTGTACTGTGTGTGTGTATCTGCTCACAGAATAGAAGTGCATGTTGTGTGAAGGTGGCGGCATGGAGCTGCCCTCCTCCAGAAGCTGGAGTTGGCTTTGGACAATTAACTGGTAAAGAGGTGAAAGGTTGGGGGAGGTCTCAAATACTGGAATCGCTGGAAAAACATGGAAAGAGGTGTGAATCCAGTGTAATAAAAATAACTTAGAACTGTCATTTAAGTACATTGTTCTTTTAAGTTACGACTTAAAAGATGAGTGTTCATGAGGTAAACTCACAAGTAGCACTGATCATCCTCTGAATAAAGGACAGGGAGAAAGGCATGGGGCGGTTCATCTTGAGGAAAAAACAAGCTGGCAGATCCACGCAGTTAGAGTTCGTCACAGTAGAAAATGAAGGTGTCCTGAAAGACACATAAAATGAAATCAGCTATCTCTTTCTGTTTTTCTTCCTAGATAGTAGCAGTTTCACTAAACATTTGAGGGTGGCTCAATGCTGGATTTTATAAGCTCCCTGTTAAAATTAGGTACTTTCTTACCCCTTGTTGTCCACTGGGTGGGATCCAGTGATGAGTGGAGCAATTGGGAGCTTGTAGATGGCGGAGGTTCCCTCGATTGTTACAGAGACACTAACACCCAGAGAGCGTGGCACTGCAAAAATGATCCAATTGCCCATTTAGAGAGACAAGTGACACAGGTCATGAGGACATTCACAATGCTAATATGAAATTTGCAAATCATATGGCTAGTGCAGTGTGTAGTGTTGCTGATCTTTCATACGAAAAAATGTTGTTAATGTCCTCCACACATTTACCATTGTTGTCTGTTAAGTTTAGCTGTGTGCCTGTTCCCTCCTCAAATATGTCATAAGGGGACACGTAACACTGAAGAGAAACAAGGTGGCCACCACTCCTGGCTGTCAGCAAACCCACACTGCCATGAAGAATAGTCTCCACTGTATTAGCATTGGTTGCTAACCTAGAAAACAAACACAACCAAAATTGAGTGAAAAGTGAAAAGTTGAGTAAATATATTTACCAGGAGCACTCTTGCATACAGTATATACTGTTAACATAATATCATATGCACCCTTGCTACTTATGTCTCCCTCACCTGCATGCCTCTCCAAATCATCACTTTAGGTTAAATAATCAAATGACATATCAACTAGTACCTGATTTATCTTTTTAAAGACCTAAACAGATAGAAAGACGATGGCATGCTTCTGTCACTATCAGTTTATCTTGGCTAAAGATTGTAACAGAGCTTCACATTAAAGCACTGTTCAGACATGCACTCCTTTCTATTGATCTGAAGGCATCCAAATGTGTCAGCTTCATGTCTGAATAAGCACCCTGGTCGCTTTTCCATGAAAGTTGCGATGGCAATCTTACTAGGTCGAGGCAGACTAATATTTACGTCATTGAACGCAGTACAACTCTGAACGGCATGTAGTCACATTAATTGATATGCAACAGGGTCATTACCTAAAATGAAAACTCGGGCCTCTTCAAGTGAAGAAACAAGGTGAAGGTGTCAGGGATAAAACAACTATTTCAAATTAACAGAGAAACATACATGCTACAAGAAAATGCAGTTGGACTTAAGTTTGCTTAGTCTTTCAGTTTCTGAACATAATAATTTCAGGTAATGGCATCTATGCCGTAGTAATCAAAGGAAAGGAAATGACAAATCTTAAAAGTTAACTTTTAAAAGACTAAATAAGATGTACTAACTAAACAGAGATTTTTTTTAACTTACCTAAACATGTGCATCATCTTGGTGAGGTCAAGCTCCAAAGACTGCAGTGCTATATACATCTTGGTTTTTAGCTTACTGTAACACATGCGTCAAGTAGGACAATTATATATAACTGACACAAAAACAATCTTCCAGCTTCACCAAGATATTCTTATAACCTATAAGTCTACTTACTTATCCCCAGGGAGCTTGTATAAGTCAACCAGTCCCTTCAGATGTTTGGAAAACTCTTCAAAATTCTTCTCTCTGGTGAGCAACAGGAGAAGAAACCTCTTTTAGACAAATGCAAATATTTACTGCTGATGTTAATGTAAAAAAAGCTACACTTTAGCTACTTGCTTATCATGTAGGTCTTTCCAACTTACCTTAGATGCTGAATCAGCTCAGGACAACTCTGTGACCAGCAAATCAAGAAAAAAAAATTATATATTAAACTTTAAAGGTACATTAATGTAAATGGAAATCAATTTAAAGACATGACATAGTTTGCTTGTATAACAATTCACAGACATTATTAACTGTGGTAAACAAATACAGAATTCATTAATAACACTGAACAACTTGATTCTTATTTAGTGCAGCTTTATGAGCCGTATAGAGGTTAGAGTAAACTGACTGTAGGATTTTCTCCCTGATGAGCAACTTTGACATCCACTAGGTCGCCGCTGCTGTCCAGCTGCACTTCCACATAAAACATATCTGACGTGATGTAGCACTCTGTCCCTGATGGGCTGACGTGAGAGCCAAGCCTAGAGAGACAAAAAAGAATGAAATGGTAGAGACATGAGAGAAAGTAGATTAATTTTTACCCTACTGCGATCAGACTATTAAATACAAGACACTCCACATAAATACAAGACAAATGGATACCTCAGCCCACAGATATCTCTGTGCATATTTCTCTATGTATGCATAAGTGTATGTGTATAACTTTTCACACTACAAGGTGCAATTTATTTCCACATGGTGCAATATCTTCTACCTTTTTATAAAGAGTGCAATATTCTGTATGTTCTTCCACAGTGCAATATTCAATTTTAACGTGTTTCAAACCTGTTTTTATTTATTGTAATTTTGTTTTGAGCCCTGTGTTCGTAATTTCATTCAGCAATGCATCTACACTGACTGAATGACAAAGTGATCTGAATCTGAATCTAATATTCCTGTGTGTGCAGTGTGCTTTAACATCAGTTCAGTAACCTGTTCCACTTACTTATTCAAAGATTTTTGTATATTTTACTATAACTAGCAAATGATTGCTTTTGTTGGCTGAGTCCATAAGGGCTAACAACAAGGAAAATAATCCAAATAATAACAACAATCGTCCATTTTCTAAGTGCCTCTAAATTCTCTTTCCAAGATGAACTTGTGAATCAGTCATAATTGAGAGATGATCAAAAGGAAAATAACTCACATGTTTTGTCGAGCAATGGATTCTAGACGATCTGTCATGGAGGAGAGCGATGAGACTAGAATAAAAGGCAGAAAAAGAGAAAATTTAAAAACCACATAATGGTCAAATGAAGCATGCTGCACTCAATAAATCTCCCTAAAACAGCATTTTGGCAACACTGGAATTTCTCTAGCCTCAATGCTGTGTTTTGTCTGTTTAATGGTGGGAAATAAGCCACTCTAATGAAAAAAGTTGTCATGCTCTCCAATTTGTTTATGTCCTATGAGATGACAACCTCACCTTTCAGTGCTCTCTGCAGGGTCTCCAGGCACATGAGCAGGAGCTGATGACCTGCAGAATTCATTGCACCACGTTTCTCCTGAGAAAGACATCAAAGAAAAAAAAAAATTAAGTGCTTAATTAGCAAGGTTTCATTTTCACCATGCTCATTTGTTTTTTAACTGGCTTAGTCAGCACCATAGATAAGATAACTAAATGTTTATACTATAGTTTTACAGGTCCAGGTAGGAGGATATTAAAGTAAAAACTTGTTTGAGACACCAAGTGATTAATTGCTATAAATGTACAGTATAATAAAGAGGCTTGCGTAAGCAAGGCTGGCACTGCTGGGTAACTGTATGTGTTACATGTATGTTCATGGCATATTTCTAGGTCTTTAGATATTGCTAGTTCAAACGTAATTGCTTGGCTACAAATACACAGAACTGATTTTTCATTTTGAGTATAATAACAAACCCATTTTTTTCCTTTTACTTTTGTGACCTACCTGTAGTGTCTGCTGCTATGTCTCTTTTTTCACACCTAGTTCAAACTGACTAAAAAATGGACATAATGACTCAAACTATTCTTCTAGTTAGAATGTTTGGGGATCTCCTGTTGCTTATCAAGTACTGACTGATGCATTTTGTGATGAAAGAATGAAAAATGCTAGCTTTCTTTAGCAACTTATTCTTGCCTTGTCTGATTAGGTCTCATCATACCATCTGAGGAGCATCCAGCTCCAGAGATAGTTAAAACACAACCAGAAGCAGTGACACCTATCACCAAGCCCATTTCAGTTGCTTCAAGCATGCTTCAACACTAAACTCAGCCTCAGTCTCACCATTGCCTGACGAACAACCTTGCAAGTCTCCTGCCATGGCCGTGAAGCATTATGTTTGGCATGAAGCCTCTCCAGCAGAGCACTCATGCGACTCTGCTTCTCTGCTTCTGTAAAAAGTTAGACATTAGATAAAACTTTTAAATTACATACAGACATAGAAGAGTAAGAAGTCATTTGTTGATTTTTTGGTTATTTACAGACAAAATACTCAGTTTATTAGGTACACCTAGATGTTTTGTGTTTCAGGGTCTGTCATTTGTGATGTTGATAAACTGCTAATTCAAAATAACAAACATCTCTGTATAATGCAGCAGCAGACAAGAGCATAAAAATACATCCTCAAAGTGATTACTGAAATTGAAACAGTGTCCGTCATAATAGTTTCAACAAAAACTGAACATTATCATCTTCACGAAGAGAGGCTTTTATGTAAGACTGCGTTAGATTTAGCTTAGTGCACCCAATAACGGTACTACTGAGTGTATATTGTGTGACATAAATAGTCAAATGTTCTGTTTTATGCCCATTTAAACACAACTTGGTTAAAACAACAAGGTTATTTAAGTAAAATTGAGCATTAATTTCCAATAAATACAAACTACGCAAATCCAAGTCCAAATTATATGGTTCTTTGCAGTCGTATTAGGAGGCTAATTATATATAGTTTGCACAGAATAAAGCTTTATTAAATATGTTAATCATTCAAATCACATGATATGGAGAAAACTAGAAAATTAGTATCACAAACACCACTGTCAGTCAATGTTATGTTAGCATAAGGTCAATCTGTCATAATGAGCTACTACAGATCTATAACTTTATATTACATATTTGGTGGATAGGACGACTTACAAGGAAACACAGAAACTACTAATTATTGTAAAACAACGTTTCTTTTCGGAGACTTTAATAATAACGTTTAATTAGTGTTTCTACAAAATTTAATGCTAGCGAATCGCTAACGATTAGCTCATAACAAGGAGCTAGCTAAGTAACTAGTCGTCTGCTAACAGCTAACCAAAACAACACTCTGTCCAATGCTATCAACCTGCTTTTCACGAGTAAATTTTTTTAAAATTACTCACATAGCTGTAAAACCAAATAACTTTGCACGTCTAAATACACAAAAAAGTAATAACGTTACACAGTCGGCTAAGTTAGCCGTTAGCCGAATTTAGCCTGTGTCGCCTTGTGGTAAAACTCATGTCATAATAATAACAAAAATCAGTAAGACAAACAAAGTCATCACATCGGCCCTGTTCTTACCTGTCACCTCTTCAGTTTTGGCCCGATCCCCATGAGGCTGATTCCCTGCTTGCTGAACTGAGATAGAAAGTTCTCTCGCAGGGCTGCCGCTCTGCATGGAAACACCAGGCCCCGCCGCCATTGTCCCCCTCGTTTCAGTTTCCCCGCTTCGATTTCCCTGCTTCACCATCAGGGGTTCCGCACTATCTGAACAGGGGAATCACAACCACCCTGACTCGCTGGTAATGTGCGTCCACTTCACACTTTAGTCCATTTTACATATTGATCACTTCATCTTTACCTTCATAATAATTTTAGTTTATTTATTTAGTCCAAGTAACGTTAACTAATTTAGACAGATACACATTAAAATTGGATTAAAATCGGTTTTCATTTGTCATTTTTGCACAGTATAGAGTATTTATAAACATGATTAAAGACAATCGTGCATTTTTTCTGCCTTCTTTATTCCCTGAAAAACTAAAAACAAATCTGGCAGCTTAAAAAAGACAATTGTCTTTCGAAGACTCCAGGTGGCGTAAGATCGCCTAAAATAAATGATTCATGATTTGCCAAGAGCAACAAAACGCCAAAATCCCAGAGAAGGTTGAAATGATCATGTTAATCGACTTCAAAAACAGAACATGCAGTAGCTTATCTAAGTTTTTTCCCCCATAATTTATACTTTGTATACTGGCATCTGTAAAGCAGTCACATGGTGCAATAGACCCAATTAAACAGTACATAAAGAAAATTTTAACAGCAAAAGCAGTCATGCATTTGCACAGGATGCCACACATGAACATACACACACCTGAGCCTATTGTACAGCTGGGCCTGTGGCAATGAGTGGTCTCTAGGGAGGATTTTCCCACCAACCATTATGACCTGTCTAGAAGAGAGGGCAGGAGTGTGTGCATGAATACATGTGCATTTGTGCATATGCAAAAAGATGCTTGTGAACATGGGTATAAACCCTCACAAACACACACACACACATACGCAAACAGGAGATAGCTATAGACAGCAGTGGAGATGGACAGGGACCAGATTGGCATCGTCTGAGACAGTAGACAGACCCACAGATAGACATGAGAAAAGAGGGGAGGTGCTGCTATGTAATTGATGTGCCCACCAGGAGCTTTAGCTGGCTGCCTGGCATGGAAGACGAGGTGGGCACCGCTGCCAAGACAGCAGTAGGAGAAAGGAAAGGGAGGCACGGGCCTTGGGGAGCACAGTAGCGGGCTGAAACCATGCCCATCAATCAGAGGCTACTTCACCTTGCCATGCCAAGCGGGACCCCCCTCTGTGCCGAGGGATGGGGTGGCACAGGGAGTGAGGCTGGCACAGTTGCTAAACCTTCTCTAATCCTCCTGGTGGGTGTATCAGTGCCACGTCTGAATGGCAGTAGAGTGGGTAGAGCCAGACATGAGAAAAAGAAAAAGAAAAGAAAGTTCACTGCAGGTTGCTGACATCACAATATAGAAATGTATAGTACTGTGTCAGATAAAAGATCACAAAAAGATCCACTGTACACATTCTTAGTACTCTCTTGGCTCAAACTACTGTAAATGCCTGATAGTACAACACAAGAGACCCACTTAGACTGTGTAAAGTATTAAATTCATATTTTATTTTCATTGCAATTCCTACAATCTTTCCTTTACACTTTATATGATTTTTTTTGGAATAGGTGAATAAATATACACACATTTGAACACATATTGATCTGCATACACATACATCCATATATACACACATGTATTTAAACATCAGCTTATAAACACTGTAACTTGGGCAGTGCAATGCTGTATAGTGGCCTATATACTGAACCCACATGTACATCAGAAAACAAATCTAATATTATTAATTATTTTTTCTTATTTCTTATTCTTATTTTTGAAGGAGTTGATTGTGTAACATAAACACACACATTTCATTTCCTCTGAATTTTTCCAGTTGGATTTCTACACAGGGGACGGAGATGTGCGAACAGCTTGGCAACCTTATTGAGTGCTTTGAAGTTTGCTACCCTCCTTTTTTCAGCATCTCTCAGGTGAACTCACATTTTACCTGCTGTGAGTAAAGATAGCCTGTTTGATGCATACATGCCTCCTTCACAATTCATGGCTTCGAGACAAATTAACCAGACAATGCAAACAACAGATTTGCTATATGGTTTTGTGGTTGTTTTGCAAGCAGTTTCATTAAGCTGAGTCTTCTACAAATGTGCCAGACAAAATGAACCAACTGAGCTTTTTGCTTTTTATCTATACTACAAGTTTGAGATCACTGAGCCTGAAGGCTGGAAGCAGTCCAGAAAACAGTGAAGCATTATCAGGACACAGTTTCTGCTTCTTTGGCACTGAGTGCCTTGAAGTGCAAGGCCAGCTGGGAAGACTAGCTAGGAGGGTGGTAGAGGGAGGGAAGAGCAAGAGACAGAGAGAGAGAAAGGAGGGGTCGGCCCTATAGGACCATTTGTGATGAGGCTCATTTGCACAACGGCACTTAATTGGCTACAACAATTAATTAATGTGTTGGAAAGTTGGCACAAAAAGTTCATTTAAGAGGGTTTTAATAAGCAATTAGGGAGAAGTAACCAGCGAGGTAGAAGTATCCACAAATGTGATGTGAAAAACTCTGAAAGTATCAACTCCAGCTAGGACTTTTTAGAAATAATGTGCCATATCTGGAAACCAGGATGTGGTTTGCTATTATGGGTAAATACTGGGCATCCCATTGTGAGCACTGATGACTTTAAAATACATTATTTTTACCCCATACTTTTACAACCCCAACTGTTCATGGCACCCACTTTCCAAAAACAGCATTGTCTCCTCTCCCCTTCATTCTCCCTCCCACTGTCTGCCTCTCTCTCTCTTTCTCACTCTGTGTATGAAATATCGCATGACTAATGAGTGGAGCAGGTTGAAATCCTGGGGAAGATGTCCTTGGAAGACGAATGCATTTTCAGCAGAATAATTAACTTAATTAACAAATTCACATGCATATTCATCAGCCTATTAATGTCTCCTCTGCGCGGCTTGATGAGCAGTGGGGTAATAACCATCTCATTTGCATAGCCTGTTCACACGGACACCCTGTTTAAAGACAAAATAAGGGAAGGAAGAGCACAGGAGGAAGAAGGAAGAGAAATTAGAAAAAGAGACAACAAATAGAAAACAAGGGAGAGGCACAGCGGGGTAACACACAGAGGTGAGGAAGTGACGTGGGCTGATTGGAAAGAGGCAAACTGTTTATCTGACGGATGGGTGACATGAGTAGGGACGGCAAACATGAACCCCAACAGATTGATTCAATCTCTCTCTTTCTCTTTCTCATCCCTCCAGTCAACCTTGTAAGCCATCTTCCCCCTCCTGCTGTTCCATCATCACCATTTCCTTGCATCCATGCCATAATATTCTCTCCCCTCAAAGCTGAAATAAGTGGAGGGGTTTTTTGCGTTTTAATGACCCTCTTACCCATATATCCATTTCAGAGCACGATAATATCAGCCATCAGATGTTTATCTTCGTAAATTGTTCTTGTTGTCTTCTTGTTCAGAGTGCCCTCTCCATGTTTGTCTCCCTCTCTGTCTGTCTCATTCTCTCCTTCCTACAGTCTCTCAGGGGGAATCTTCTTGGCATTGCTCCACTCCTTTCTTCTCCACTGCCAGGCTGCTGCTGCCGTCTCTACTCTGTTACCACTGTCTGCAAACAACCTGGTGCTCCTAGCAACGCCACCTCTCTCACATACACTCCAAATGGCGGTCCGAATGGTGTGTGTGTACTAAACACACACACCTCATGTTTAGCGTAGGTTTATTGCCACTCTTATGTTGGAGCCTGTATTATCATAAATCCTTGGTCTACAACATATAAGCTGAATGTTTATTCTGCCACTTCAAAAGAAAACAACAAAAAAAGGCAAATGCTGTTACTACTTCTGTCTGTTCTGAATAGCTGAGTCTCAAAACATTACACATAATTTTGTCAGAACAATAGTTATAATACAATAATAATAATAATAATGATAATATGATGCTAGTCAATTATATTAATCTTTAAATGAACTAGATGTTTTAAGAATACGACCTTTTGATTAAAGAAGGGACATTTAAATGACATTTAAATCTACAATTCTTTTTTAGGTTTTGGGTATGGTGTCTCTCAATGTTTTGTTATTGTAGGCTGCTTTATGCATAGTATGTCTTTTAGCTTGACTTTTTGCCTAGACAATGTGCATCGCCATGCCATTTTCCTATTTAGCCTTTGCATTATCTGAAAATTACAGGCTATATCATCAAAGTCATCAAATTGTTCCTTGCAGCACCTGTGTTAGGTACTCATGTCATGACAGTCAGCAGGTTTTCATTCCACATAGGAGAAATTAACCCTAAACTGGGTGACAATACCCAATTTAGAGTTGTTTTTTATGTAGATGACAAGAGACACACCACAAAATCTACTTCAAAGATGCATTACACAAACAGTCGCTGCTTAATGTAGCTTACGTCTTGGACATGATGTGTTGTTCTTCCATCAAATTCTTTTGGGGGGCTTTTGATTTGTTCTTGTCGGCCAAGTCATGATCAGATGCTTCCTTGGAGGCATGTAATACTTTGGCAGCTTTTTTCCTCTTCTGTCCTCGGCATTCATTTGAGGATGCAAAAATGTGCAAGAACAAACTGAGAAAGTCATCAGTCTTATTAGCGATTGTTTTGATACAAGTTTCTTTCTTCTGTCAGAAGTGGGTAAAATCTCCCTGAGGAGGCATTGAGGGCAGAAGTGTACCTGATTGTTAACTGAATAAAACGTGATATCTTGATCTTTGTGTCAGTTACGTTCTCCTCCTCTATAGACTTTTCTCTCAGCTGTGACAATCTATTGATAATGAGGAGCAGAGATAAAGTTTTAATATTGATCCTTTTTTTATACTTTATGGAATCACTCTAACCCATAACCCTACCCTAAATGCTTCCATCCCTAAGTTTGCTTTTCTCTGGGTAGTTTCATATAGACATATCTCTGAATGTGTGCTGTACAAAGATTGCAAACTGGATTGGTTTGATTTTGCTGTTTGTTATGTTATAATAATATCTGCCATTGGCTTCTCTTAATGTATACTTTATAATGTATACAATATGTGATATACATATTGCGTATAAAGATACATATGCAATATGTTTCTATGCGAGCTACAAAGTGACAAACTAATGGTTCTGAATGGGTTTAATTTGAATGATTATTTATGTATCCACCCACACTGTGGTTCTTAAGTCTGCATTTTGGACTTGATTGGTAAAAGAGACATTCAAAGTTAACAGTTAATGGTTTGACACTGATGACTATTTCATGACCATAAAATTCCAAAGCCTTATTTGAGTTTTTGCCCAGTGGTATTCATGCAGAAATTGAGAATTATGCTCACATACTAAAACATTTATATATATTTACTAATATAACATAGTAAAATGGCACCAAGACAAAAAAGGTAACATTTGTGTAACAGCATTTATTCTGCTGTGTACTGTTTTGACCGCTACTATGACTTCACTCTGACTACTCACAATATTATCACATCTCATACTCTTCTCAGGTCAACTTACGCTGAGCTGATTGAGCTCAGGATTTTGTGTAGCAGTCGTGAGTGGAAGAGGTAGGAAAGGCGATTGAGATACAGAGCATTAGCTGGTGTCAGGAGGAAATTAAAGGCCAGATCGCTTTCTTAATCAGAGCACAAGCGCTGCGTTAAGAAGGAATTAGGTCGACAGCTGCTGTGTCGCTGCTTACCTTGCTCTCGCTCTCTCCCTTCCTAATAAACACACACGTTTTTCACACACTCTCATTGTCATTCTCCTTTTTGTTTCGTTCTTTTACCCTCTTGCTCTAAACTTTTTTCTTTAGTTGTTAGTTGTTCTTAGTCATTCCCCTGGGTTGTCACTTTTTGTTTCCCTACTAGCACTATCTCTTGGGCTCTCTTTCCATATCCAGTCCCCTCCACCTCCCCCTCCCACACACCCGAGAGCTGAGTTTTGGCTGCTTGTCAGCACTGGGCACACACTCGCAACACACTCTCACAAGCAAAACTTACGAAAATAAAATATTCTACAAAATGTGTTGATAAAAATATGAAGAAGAAGAAAAGACAAAAGAAGAGAGGAGAAAAGTGATGCATGATGGATGGAGATAGTTTTTGGTTCGGTTCCAGGAGGCCCAGTAGTACCCCTGTGGCTGATGGATGAGCTGTCATCGTTGAGCTCTTCCATGTACACCTGAGATGAATGGACAAACAGCAGTGGCCCTTTCGATGTCTATCTATCTTCTTCTGTTTAGATACATTCTGCTGTCCCCACTTGTCCCTCATCAACAGACACAAGGCACTCATCAGCAATGATTTTTTGAAGACTAGCGCCATTATTTTTAGACTGAAGTTGCCAGTAGCCAATATTTTGTGCCAATATTAACTGTATTTTTAATTTGATCATTTAATACCAAATCATGCCAATAATATTCAGTGTTTCCCAAGATTTGTATTGTGCTGGAATGATTAAAACTAACTCTAAATCACCATGGGAAACTAAAACCTTCTAATTATATACAGGGTGGCAGTTGGCTAACCAATAAAAGTAGACTTAATGTGCAGAAACCGTCAGTATGAAGTTATGAGGAAAGAGGAACCTCCATTCTAATGCATGTGTATAAAACTGTATGAACAATATCTGATAAAAGCTCATACTGGCTCAATGCCCAATCAGTATATCAGGCAACATTTCATGCCAAAATGTGCATATTTGAATGTCTTGCAAGCAAACATTTTAAGTCCGTATTTCTAGCTCCCACATGTCACACGTTGTTTCACAAGTTGTGTCAGAAACAGGGAAGACTGGTCACTAAGGTCAGGAGTCACTCCACTTTTTAATTTGGCAAATGCAGCGTATAAATTTTAATTTGTTGCTTTAATCAGTTGAATCAACTGGAATGACCCTGAGCCTGATTGTCAGCGTCTTTTTGGAGACTTCAGATTTTCTGGCATATTGCACAGATCATGACTGTATGGATATTGCAAGCGAGTGGCAGGGCTTATTATTCAGGCATGGATTTCCAGGTTTTTTGGGTATAATGTTGTGAATTAGCTGATAGAATCCAGGAAAAGTTGAGTTGCAAAGTGTCTAATTTTGGAAAGAAAAAACTGAAACACTTTATCTTGCTGCTTGTTTTAAACATGAAAAGAGCATGTTTGGTTCATGTTGCTAAGAGAGATGTCTTAACAGCATATGCACAGATAACCAGCAATACTATGAACTGCCTATGAAGTCATTAAGTGCATCCAGTCCATATTTACTCACCTTTCTGTAGCAAAGACACACTTTGGAGTGAAACTACTGTGTATCCTCTCTAAGGGAAAAGGTTTAAAAAACATTTAATTAGGTGTTGGCATGGCTTCACTTTTAGCCTGGAGGTATTGGAGGAGATTTTACAGACTTCATCCCTATTAGTGTCTCGCAGATTAAACATTCATGAGAGCAATCAGCAGACCCTATGTGTTCTCTCTTGCTATACAACTTCATCTGTAGCTTGTGCGTAGTGTCACATTTGTGTTGCCTGATGTTCTTGACTGGTGCACGTACAGTTTGTGGTGTATTACACTGTCACTTTACCATGCTGATGCAATAGTGAATTGTTTGTCTGTCAGACATAATGTAGTACATTCAGGTGTAATCTACTATACCTGTGTCCGAAACTGATGTGTGCATGTGAATTTTAAAATTGTCCCATTTGGTGGTGCTCAGAGTCGGACTAGAGAGGTGTCGTATGGTTAGGATGGTGCAGAAAGGCAGTGGAGGTTTGGGGAAGAAGGGTGGGCTGGTGTTGGGGGGATGGAGTGGGTGGGTGGGTGGGGGGGCAACAGATGGTACGCCACGCTGCGAGGGACGTCGGCTGCCACGGGTGGGGAGGGAGGTGGAGTGGGGGCAGATAAATGGGGATGGGAGGGGGGACTTTTCCCCAAAGTGCCAGCAGGGATGACGAGGAGGGGGACTAGTATGTGAGTGTGTTTGCATATTTGCATGAGTGTGCCTGCGTGTGCATGTGTGAAGGAAGAGCCATACTCAGACTTCAGTTTCTCATCCAGTGAGGTGAGAAGCCTTTGCCTCTGTGTTTCGTGCCCACTCTGTCTGTCTGTGGAGAAGAGAGTGATGACTCCCCACGCGCCAGTACACAGCTAGTTCACAGGCATCAAGACTGTATGAAGATGATGTTGAAATTACTCATAACCCAGTTGTTGTGATTAACTACAAATTGTGATTGTCACGTCAGACGCCATAAATCAGCCTCCAGCAAAACAGCCATATGTGAGGGGAATTTAATAGCTCTCATTTGATTTTTGTGCTTTTTTTGTCCAAACTTGTATTTCATGCACTGAAAGCTGCCGAGCCAATGGCAGCAAAATTGAAACTTATCTTTGATATCCTGCATCCCTCCCCATCATCACTCCCCACTATCCCAGCATCTCCTCTTCTACAACACCTATACACGCACAGACGGCACACATGCTCACACACATGCACACACCAACCCCCAATTACAGTGGCTGCCTGTAAACACACCAGCTTCAGTGGTATATACGGTGCTGCCTATTGAACAGATGTTGTGGAATTTAAGATGCAAAAGCACCCCTTCACCACCCCCCTATCCAACACACACACACACACACACACGCACACACACACACACACACACACCCACACACATACAAGCCCTCACTGTCTCCCTCCCCCCCCCAAGCTGGCCCTGCCATGAACGTGCCATGTGGCGCTCCATTCCCCCTGGCACTCTGACTCTGGCTGTGCCAACTCTGCTGCGTCTGGCCTCCGCCAACTGGATAACCAAGAAAACAGCAGACTCAAACTGGACTGTTTCTTTGTGTGTCTGGAACTGTGTGTGTGTCTCTGTGTACCTGCAGAAGTACAAGACTGTGCAAAACTTGAGCTGTCAGTTATTCTAACAGCTATTTATGTAGAACTGAGGAGAAAAGAATATGACATATTTTCCAGTGTAAAAAATGTGCTAAGATGGGAAGATAGGCAGAAGATGGGAAATTGTGTGCGTGTATTTGTGAGTTGTTATACCTTTTGCATGCCTGTGCAGGTGTACGTGTATGCAGCGTGCACGGCATATCACAGTCTGTACATGCTGGTTATGAATCCACTTGGGAATGGTGGTGAATTCATGTTTCCATGGAGATGTTCAAGCTCATCTGTAATAAAATTTCAACTTGAGAGAGATTAATTCAGGGGAAAGTGTTGATTTATTCATCCTGGTGGATACAGATGCACTTCCCCATTCGCTCTGATGTTGACTGTGATGGCTGCCCATTTGCTGACTGGTTTTCATTTTTCAAACCATGTCACTGATGAGATGTGGCTGCCGCAGCTGCTGCTGTGCTTTTCTAGCTTCATAATCTATTTTTGCCAACAAGTCCAATGAAAGGACAAAACCCACAACAAAATGCTCCTATTAATACTATTTCCTGTGTAGTCTGACATTGTTATGTTGTCCAGAAACAGTTAAAAACACAGTGAGTTACACCATTGCTCTGGATGACGCGTACCTTCACTTCCTATATACACTTTATTTATAATTACAGTACTTATATTAGCTAAAATGCCTAGCTGTTTATTTTGCGACCATACTTTAAAGATTTACATTTTTTATTTTTTTGTCCATAAGAACAGGTGGGACTGACAAGAGAAGGTGAAGATAACAGACAGTACTGTTCAGACTACCATGTTGTTCATTTTGGCCATTTAATTGGATTCATTCACTTTGAGAAAAATATACATGAAATATCCTTAAAAATTGTCAATATGTTCCACAAACTAGTGGCTTTTAAAGAAGTGTACACATAACTTTTCCAGTTATGGTCAGTTCTTGAATTTAAAATAGTTTACTGTTTATATGTGACCAAATTATCCTCTGTCATATTACAGAACATAGATAAATATGTCTTCATCCATTATTGAATCAAGAGAAATCATGGTATCGGTTCTGAATATGACAATGATGTGATGTGTTTGTATGCACAAGCATATGTTCAATATCAAGCGCGTGTCTCAGTTTGACCCTCAAGTTTCCCTTTAATTTAATGGATTTCCCCCACGTGGTGATGGGATGTCAGAGCTCCTCTCTTCATTCCTCTCCTGTTAATCTCTTTTAATCTGAGGAACCAGACGTGGACCGCTATGTCAACAACTCATCTCAAGGTTGCCACAGAGACACACACTCCATTCTGTTTACTTCTTCCGGGCATCCAAGGAGTGGTCAGTGGAGAGAGGCCGAGCATAAAGTCGAGAGTAACAGTAAAAGACAGAGTGCAGAAAGTTGGCACAGAGTTGTAAGGAATGGAAAAGGAAGAGAAAGGCAGTGACATGTAGGTTTGACTTCACATAAATGTCATGAGAGAGTAGAAATCATGTTATTAAAATCAACAATACCAATTAATTATCAGGACACCATTGCCATGTTAGTTTTGCTGCTTTACATAATGCAGTGCAGCTTGAATTATCAAGCTTTGGCAAACTCATAATCAGGGTAAAAGTGATTATTAACAGTAATTATCTCACAATGCCCTACATCTCTAAGCAGGATTATGTACTCAAAATGATAATTTGTTTCACACAGAGGTAAAACAACCGACACTTGTCTAGTGACAGAGAGCTTGTACTGTTTCTGAGAAGATGGAGCAGAACATCAGATACACAAATTGGGACAAGGTTACAGTGACAGTGAATGTATACAATTTGAATAATAAGATGTTCTGTTTTTCCTTAATGATGCAAAAAATACATACTTTACTGTCAGCTATTATAGATGAATATGATAGACACAATGTCTATGGCTTTGATGTCTTTAAATGCAGCGCATGCATGAGAAAGACAGTGTAGACTTGATGTTAGTCAGGTAGAAAACTAAAATCTTTTACAAATGTATTTTTTGTCCTTTCTTAGTTTTTACTTGTACAAACTTTGTGATGGATAATTTAGTAATGGGAATTTTATAAATTTCAGATTTAGGGCTGTTGAAGCTGAGCAATAATGAAAAAAGCAGTATTATTTAAACTGCTAATGTCTTAGGAATCATATAAATAAATCACACTGTAATATAACTTTTCCATCATAGTGACAAAATTGGTTTTATTAGAAAAAATGGACAAGTAGTGAAAATAATTGGAATATACATTATTGTAAATGTGCTCAAACAGGCGAACATGTAATGACGGTATTTCATACCTCTAAGTCAAATTGCACTACTACATTTGAAATAAATATACATGATGACAAATGTCATGTGCAAACTAATTTTTCAGTAAAATGAAAAAGCAAAAAAAAAAGCTTAAGTTCTGATAAAGAATATTTTCAAAATTAGAATTATTACCTGTTTAAAACAAAGACAATATTAACGCAAACAAATGTGTTATATGCACACCAAGCACATGGACAAATGTACACTTAGAGGTCAGACCCACACAAAGTTGAAACCTGTGGGTGGTTGCTAAGTCAAGGCCAGCGGCTAAAGACATGTGTGTGTATGTGTGCGTGTGTGTGTGTGTTAGTCTCTGTATGTGTGAGAGAGTGTTTAAATTCAGTGACAGCTGTTCATTAGTCCATTACAACCCCACACTGCTGATTCCTCAAAGCAGCACACACCAGCAGAAAGGCACAGTGGTGATGATGGCACGCAAGAAGTAGCTACAGAAAAACATGCATTTTTATTTCGTTCGTCTTTATTCTTGTGAGATTTTATGTTTTTATTCAGATTACAAGTATCAAGTATTTTGTTTTATTTTGTAATCTGATTTGGAAAAAAGATTTTAGGTGCAAAATGAGAAGGTGCAATCTTGATTTCTTCTTATTCCTTTCTTCTTTTTGTTTTAAACAATCTTTACTTGTGGTGGTGGGGTGCAGTGCTATTTTTTTTCTGTTTGAGCTTCTCCCACTTTGTTTCTATGCTGAGCCTTGATTGGCAGCTATAACTCAGCCATTCCTCTTTTGTGACTTCAGGACAAACTGTTGCTGTGTCCTTACAAATGGATCATTTCTTATGCATCAGAATCAGGATTGTTGTACAGTACTAATAGCAGCCTTGTGAGTGCATACTGAAAGGCTGAGTTTGTATTCAAGGTTGTGTAAAGGTCACAGTCTTCTATCATGGTGTATTTGCTGTGCAGTGTGTACATCTGGGGCCTGTCTGTCGTGTGTGAGTGGGACTTTGTGGAAACATATGGACGGTGGCCAGCGTGAGTTTCCAGCATTTCACTGAGCTTTAAATGAAATCTACACACCTGGCAGATTCTTCTCTTCTATCTTACTATGCTCAGGTCTGTGGTAGTTGCACTTACATGTTCTGATATATGGAAAAGTTCAGTTAAAACTACTTCTGAAGTATATAACATTTCATGGACTTGGACTAAACAGGACAATATATATTAAGGTAAATAAGGCAGTGCTGAGTGGGAGTAAACAATTATTGCAGGCTGATGCAACGTAGAAATGAATAAAAGAAACACAAATCAGAAACAACTAAGCAGTTGTTTACTGTCTTCAATGTTCATGCTTCTTAACTCTCAGAGGAAAAAACTGAAGACATTTAACTTTTTGTTTTCTGCTCATTATGTTGTGCATTTGGAAATAATTGTCGAAGCATTAATATATTCCTCTTCCGCTTTGAAGACTTCTTTCATTTTCATCAGCAGAGAAGTGTGTGTTTCTAACGTGTAGGGTGTTTAGCAACAAAATAATTGTATCTGGTAGTGATTTTGCAAGTCCCATTATAAAAGTAGTGGATATTTAATTTGAAATCAAATTATCATTTGGTTTTGTGTGTTATCATGTGGCTCCATTG
This sequence comes from Ctenopoma kingsleyae, assembly GCA_032353495.1. Taxonomy (NCBI): domain Eukaryota; kingdom Metazoa; phylum Chordata; class Actinopteri; order Anabantiformes; family Anabantidae; genus Ctenopoma; species Ctenopoma kingsleyae. The sequence goes on from JAUBNQ010000011.1 coordinate 10,919,914, forward strand.
CTTGGTTTCATTTTATTATGTCATTTTATTAAGGCAGAAATGTAGACGCTATGGGTCTCTGATGCAATTTGATGCATTCTAAGAGAATTTATATTCATTCACTTTCACAGATGTTCTCAGCTGGGAGGAGATTTGAAGCTGTCCATATGTCACACATACACCTTGGCAGTCAGCCTAAGAAATCTACTGTACATAATAAATCTAGCAAATACAGTATAAGGTAACACTTTCATACTGTTTCATCAGAAAAAGCACAGCAGTGCCACACAGAGACATCCACGCTCAGAAATCTCACTTTCTCGCTCATCCAAGTTGTCACTGATCTGTGATATTACAGGATAACAAGTTAAAAAGTTAAATAATTTTGGAGTAGAACTCCAACTGTCTGACTTGACCCACACTGGTATATTACAAAAATTAAAACAAAATCTACACCATGCTTGAAAAACAAAGTCAACATCTTTGTCTTAGTTGATGATCACCCTACAAAGAGAAACCCAGTTACAGGGGTGCGAACTTGTCTGTGTTTCTTGGGTGAACTAACTGTAAGAGCTGCCTCTCTGTGTGTCTAGAGAGTTTGTGTGTGTGTGTGTGTGTGTGTGTGCATGTGGGTGACAAGCAATGGAGGAGCTAGGCGAGGGTGTGATGTACTTAAAGAAGTTGAATGTGTTAGATAGAAGTGACCATGTGCCATTGGTGAGAAAAACTGGAGAGAAGAAAGTAAAGAGAAGAGAAAGGTGAGGAAAAAAGTGATATGCCAGGAGGGGAGGGTAAGTGATGAGTGTGCGATTAAAGAAAAATTGGGAGTTGAGTGTAAGTCTGTGTGTGGGATGAAGCAGAGGCAGTGAAGATGGGTAAAAGGGCAGAAAGAGAGGAGGGGAACAAAAAGAATGCCAGAGAAGGAGAGGAGACAGAGGGAACGAGAGAAGAGAGGAGAAAGGAGCAGAGAAGCGAGGGCAATGAGCTGGATTGAATACCATCTGACAGGTCCAGCTGGGAGTTTGCCCACCCTGCAGCACCGCAAAACCCCTCAATATGGAGGCCAATTACTGCTGCCCGCGTGACCGTGGCATGGCAGCATCAGAGATGCAACCCTCCTCCTCGCCTCTCCTTTCCCTTTTCCTCTACCCCCCCTCCTCATTTCCTCACACTCCCCCAAAAAAATAAATAAAAAAACACTCCCACCATCTGTGCAGAGTGACAACAACCTCTATACCCTACTATGCACAACACAGACTGTACACTGCACACACACACATATAGAGCAAACACACACTTCAAACATGACAAATCTTCACTCATTGGCTCTGTGTGCTTTTATACTCAACAGCAAGTCTGTGAGTGGTTTGGTTTTGGTCTGTGTGTGTGTGTGTGTGTGTGTGTGTGTGTGT
>JAUBNQ010000011.1:10931971-10950248 GCA_032353495.1 Ctenopoma kingsleyae
ATTATTATTATTATTATTATTATTATTATTATTATTAATCCATACAAGGTAGCTTGATCAGGAATGGTCTTTGTGGAAGGATAGCAGCCAAGAGTCTCTTATTTTTAGTTGTTCTGAGAAATATAAATATAAATATATATGGTCATTATAGCGTTGCTGACTTTTGCGCAGTACTGTATTCTATGTTTCCTAATGTAATATAGAACTGATTATGATGCGCTTTTCTCTATAATTTATACATCTCAATTTTTTTATGCTACTAACTCTTATGCAGTTCATGACTAAATACATGCTGTTTTGTTCCCATGCGCGAATGACAAAAAAAACAAGTTTTAAAATAAAACAAAATGAGCTTGAAACACATGACACTCTACATGGTTTTTTGTTTTTTTAAATAAATTTTAATTTGATGCAGTAAATTTACGTCATGATGAGATTTGAAGTTTAGCTCAGTTTTGGGAGGCTTATAACTAACCTTAAAAATACAATATCAGTGGATTGCATGGTTGAGTTCACACAGTGTCGGTTGATTAAGTTTCTTCAGCTACATGTGGGTGACATCTACTGGTTATAAAAAGCTAATGCATATGTGAGAAAAAGACTGAATGACTTGATAGAACAGGAAGTGGGGATTTTATTGTATAGTAATGAGTTGTTATTCTGCTAATAATTTCCCAATAATGTGGACACATTCAACACACTTTCTATATTGTGAGGCCTTTTAAGTATAGTATGATATAAACATTTTATTCCACTATTTTTAATGTTTAGTTTTCAGTATTAATTTAGTGCTAAATACAAGCTTTATATATATAATTGGTTTAAATTACCCAAAATGTTCAAACCTCCACTGAGGATCAAATAGAATAGAATAGAATAGAATAAAATAAACCTTTATTATCCCACGAATGAGAAATTTGAGTGTTACAGAGCTCTTATAGCAAAAGGAATATAGAAGAAGAACAAGTAAGTCAGTTGTCTATATAAACAAATAAAACCAATGTTTTATTTTGAAAAGATGAAAATAAAAGGAAGTGTATAATCTTCATTTTATCCAAAGCATTCAGATTTTCTCATCCTCTGTATTTATGATGGGATTTTTACAGAGTTTTCTTAATATACAGATATAAGTTAAATATGAAGACCAGTTATTTCATTTTATTTTTAAAATACTGTTTGCATGGACTGCATGATCACAGGGATTGTTTCAAGTAGGTTGGCGCCTCCTAGTGGTGATATGAACAATGACACTGCTGCAGACAGCTACAACTTTATTCTATTGTTTCAAGGACAGCAGTGGCCCACGGATGGGCTATTTTTTAAATTTCCAATGTGGAAGTTTTTCTTTTAATCTGTCGGCAGCAACTGTGTCTGGAGCTGCATCATATTATCATATCATATAGCCCACTAATACACTGACTTTTTGAATGTCAGCTATGAAATTGATATTGTCAGACCAATACATTGGTATCACCATAATCTCTCCCTTTCTGTCCCTCTGTAACTTTTCGTTATACATGTGCATTTGAATTTGTCCACTTATACCTAACGCCTCTCCTCGAACATACTCATAAGCACTCACAGAGGCACATGCATACACACTGCACTCACTGCTTTGCCAACACTGTGCAGGGAATGTGTTGCCATGGCAATGAATTTCCCAACTGATTACCTGTTACATATTTACTGTAGATGTCATTGTTGACAGAACAGTTTGATTTTGACTTGAGAAACACACAAGTGGATCTAGATGGTCAGGCAGCATTTAATGTCAAACAGAGAGGTCTTTAAGCTCCAAAAACAAAACAAGAGACAATGTGACCATACAGTGCTGTGCTGTACAGTTGTGTAGCAGTGGTCAAATAATTGAAAGGCGACTTGGTTTACTACATTATGCTCTCAATAGGAAATGTTACCTGCATTGTAACCTCCGCATTAATAAGATGCAGCTTGATTTTTCATCTCTTATATCCCAATAAAGCAGGTGTTACTAATGTTGGTTACACTTGTTTGACTTGGTGCTGCCTTCAGTTGCTCTGTTAGCCTTTTGGATTTAGTTTGTTGTTGCTGTTGTTTTTTATCAGTTTGAAAGTATTATTGCAAGCATTATTTTTACTTTTGTGGAGGTTATACTTTTTAATGAAGTCTCCTTACATCTAGACCTTATTAATATGTCACAATTCAGAGAATATGTTATGAACTTCCGTGAAATGTGTGTCTTATTCTCGGCTCATCTCAAGGGAAATACTAAAGCTTTCTGGGCCACTTTTAAATTTGCAGTTGCAGTGAATTTCCGATGGCAATTGAAGGCATCAAGCTTCAGTACGCTCCCCAGATTCACTCATCTCCTTTCCTCATCACACAACACCAGCTCCGTATAAACACAGTGGAAGTGAAACACAAACTCACAGCATGTGTGTGTGTGTGTGAGAGAGAGAGAGAGAGATAAAGAGAGAGAGAGGTAGAAAGAGGCGTGAGAGAGGCTGAAGCAGCCACATCTGATAAACGCGACTCAATAATCCAAACAGATCTGCTGGTCAACAGGTCTAACAGCTAAATCATTATTATTTTTAATATAAACACCTACTGCAGTTTTGGCATTTAGGGAGCCGCACAGCTTACACAGCCAGTTAAATCGGAACTGACTCCGCCTGGACTTTTAGCTGGACATCTGTGCGCTTGGCTGTGGATGTGACAGGCTTAATGCCATGGACCCGCTGCTGCCCGGAGAGACGGATGTGATGGAGCAAGAGTCAGACAAGGATTCAAAGAGGAAGATCCAGTTCTCTGTGCCTTCCTCCGTGCCCATCCAACTGGACCCACGACAGGTGGAGATGGTGAGTGCATTGTGTAGCTTGGTTGTGATGTGTGTGGAAAGAGGCGGTCAAACTGGGGTCATAAGTAAAACCTTCTCGATTATCAAGAGTGTCCTGTGGTTGTGTGTGTGCGTGTGTGCGTGTGCGTGTAGATCAAAACCTAATTAACTCTACTTTTACAGTCGGACATCTAAGTTAAGTTGAGCATTTTTTGGAGTTGACCAGAAACATGCTTCCATAAAACTTTATTCATGGTTTGCCTCTTCTGTATCATCTGAGCCACAGGCTTTACTGCCACAGAGGTTGACAGACAGTTACATAATCAGTCTAGCACGACTTTGCAGAACTCTGTATTTTGATGTTGCATATTAGTTTGTGGGCAGCAGGAGTATGGGCAGCATCAGGATTAAGCTGAGCTGTGCAGCTTCAGTTTTTAAAAACCCTTAAAAGTGATGAGGCATCTCTGCCCTTCAAAGACAGTGCAGGAGGAGGAGGAGGAGGAGGAGGAGGAACTGAGTGAGGGATAAAGCACTGTTAGCAATATTAAAAAGGAGATTACATCCCAAAATGTAAAATGTCACATTGTTAGTCATATATTAGAAGGAGTCAGGTATTTTTTATATCATGTGCATTACAGAGGCAGAGGTGCTATTCAATATGCCAGTGATAATAATCCATACAGGTCATCTGTATCTGAGATAATTGGATACAATCCCCCCAGAAAATGTCAGCCAAGTCATTAGGTTAATTATTCATTCCACTTTTAACGCTAAAGAATTCATGTCTTAATGACAAGCTGCTCCCAAGAGTGAAATTTCACCAGGGAGAGAGACCAGGGACAATGTCAGGAAACTTTGAAGGATTTCATACAGCATCTGTTTGGAGAGCTAATTTAGGCTGTAATATGAAAATAAACTAAATCAATAAGGCCTAAGAACTCAAATATTTCTCACACGCCTGTCATTTACAGCCCAAATTGCAAACTCTAGGACTTTGAAATACTTTCTTCTTTACTCCTTCCAGTCCATAACCACTCCTCTATTTGCTTTTCTAAGCAGAAATACTTTGAAGACAGATAATTAGTCACCAAACTCTAAATAAATGATCCAGGGAAAGATTCAAATTAGTGCTGCATGACGCCCATTATCTTCAGACTCTTTTCCACAACCACAAAATATGAACCAAATAATCATTACAGGATCAACTTCTGTTTAAAATCAGTGTGGGGAAACGTCAGCAATTTGAGTAATATAACTCCTGTTTAACATACAAGTAGTCCGGCTGAAGGGATAAAAAGTTATACAGATGCATTTTAAGTTTTATAATACAAAATATAAACTCCAAGTATGCATTGTATTCCTCCCCCTCTGTATCTTACCACTGTTTCACAGGCAGGTTGTGCAGGCAGCCACTCTTGATTAGAAAAACTACATAATAGCCAGGTGGTGTGGGATGAAACTCTGCAGTACTTGAATCATGTTTTACTCTTCTTGGTGCATCTGGTAAGAAGAAGAAGAAGAAGCAAGGGAGGAAAAAGGTTGGTGCACCCACAGCCAGCGATAGCTTGTTTTTAATAGATTGCAGCACAGGAGCTGCTCTGCTCTTTACAACTACGCTGCTTAGATTAGGATGTGGTTAATCAATTATTTACCGATGCATGACTGTTTAAGAGTTGCTGTTCATCAAGACACTTTAAGCGTTAAGAAGGTCATTGTCACATCAAAATCCATCTAATGCTGCCTGGTGAGGTTTGTTAAGGAGTATATCATTCCTTGAGCCACAGGCTCACACAGATAATGACTGTAGCCTGGGTGAATTACACAGCCAATAAAAGTCTATAAGGGGTGTGTGTTACGGCTGGCAAAGTTCTTGCGTAAACACAGCCATAATATTAGCATTGAAATGGCAGGCAGTAATGTGGAAAAAGTGACAGGTAGAAAGGTAAGTAGAGCAGGAGAAAGATTAAAGAGTGGGAAGTTGAGAAAGACTTCTGGACAGGAAAAGGAAAAATGACAGAAGGCAAGTAAGAAAATGAGAGGGAAAAAAAAAATCATCAGCCAAGGAGAGGACTGATTAAAACCAAAGAGATTAGCTGTGGATGACTGAGGCCTGAATGAAGGGCAAGTGCAGCTGATGCCAAGAACAAATTTTGACCACAGCACTGCCAAGAGCTCTGAACTCCACTTGGGTCCTCTTTAACAAACACAACACACACTTCCTCCCTTCTGTTTCTATTAATATACTGTATTATTCTTATACTGTATATAAAGTGGGATGATAGGAGAGCATTGGTTTGATTTTCAATCTTCAAACTCAGACACAGTGATCAGGTGAGAATGTCTGAGCAAAAAGTAGCTAGAAAAAAACCCACATTCACCATGTTCTCTTATCAGGAGGAAGAAGCATTAACTCTAGTTGAATGTAGAGGCTCGCAATGGCACATTTCAACTTTAAAGGTTACTGAGTATGTCCCACCCACTCTACTACTCAGGCCACATATTGTAAAAATCTTTTAATCAACATCTACTTTTCTTTATTTTAACTACTTCAATGGAAAATACGGAAAATGGAAACGGAAAATAAAAGGTCGAAGGGCAGTAGTGGGTTTTCTATCTTCTTATAAATGTGCTGTGGTCAGATATAGCTCCACACATGAGTATTCACAGAATAAATTGAAAACACTGTACGAACATAACAAAGAACATGCTTTCAGTTTGTTAGGTGGATAAGTTTTTTTCTGCATAAAGGACTCATTAGGCCACAGTATTCATCCATTGATTCTTGTTGTTGTTGTTGTGCATGATAAATATCCAGATTAATGCATTAAAGTTGGATGCTAGTCAATAATCTAGGTTATTAAAGATGAGGGAGGGCATTAATGATTTACTATGTGAGTGCTATAGCTCTATTGCTGTATAGATTCCTTCTTCTTGCAGTGGAAGTGCAGTGCAACTACAGCATATTGTATATAATTCTCAAATAAGAAATAAATATAAAAATATTGAGTATTACCAAATTATTTATGACATATTCTTTGGTATACATGCTTTCTCAATACAATTATGTTAGTTTTGTTGTGTTATGTGAAACCTTGAGCAATATTTCAGTGCATACATGAATACTTTGTGTATAACATTTTTTTTCAAGTTCAGCGTTTTTAAATGCAGATATTTGTTACTCTTTACAATTCTGCTTATATACACCTAATAAGGTCCATATGATACAGCTGTATCCTGGTTTACTCATGAAATCTAGAGTTATAATAATAATAATAATAATAATAATAATAATAAAATAAATAGTTCGTTCTAGTCTGTGCGCTATGAGGATTGTAAAACAAATCAACTCAGTCCCTCAGTGTAGCCTCACTGAGCTACTGCTAATATTACATGCTTTTTATACATGCACAACAAGGACCTGATCTACAGTGTTGAACACTCAAAAAAGGTCACAGTGTCTGAAAAGGCTCTCAGACAGGTGCTTAACCTCTGTTTTTGTGCTTTGACTGCACAAGCTTTTGTCCTGAGAGATGTGTGTGTGTGTTTATGTGTGTGTTTGTGTGAAACTGCTCATGTTTGTTAGATCGCAGCCTTTAAATTTTCATGCTGACACATTTGTAACCTGTAATGTCTTGGCATTCATATTCAAATTTGTTTCCCCACATTGGCAGCATGTTTCATTATAGTGTGCGAATGATAAATATGTATTAATTCAGTACACAGAGGGAGGCAGCAGCACCAGCGAGAGTTACTTCAAAATGAAAGATGCCCACACATTTCACACCTACGCTCTCAGCTGCAATTGGCTTGACAGCCAGTTACAGTAATCTTATTATCATAATATGTTACAAAATGGAGCAAATGATGAATCTATTGTATGTTTCATAACACTTGTAGTTAGTCTTAGCTAAAAAAAAAAAAAAGACATTTTATTGTTATGTTTATTATAATATGAATAAATACATGTTATTGCAGTTTGTACCATAATGAAAAGCCATCTGAAATGGTGAAATTGGCTGCATGGCTTATGTTTTAAACTAAAGTGAACGTTTGTCCTAATATTGTTTATATTCCAGTCTTTACTTCAGTAAAACTAGAAATAACACACAAAAATAATATACAAAAAATAATAAAAAATAAAAGACTTCAGTGTTGGCAACAAAATCAACAAATGGTAAAAGTACTCAGTGTTGTATTATTGGATCATTATCACTGATGCATAAGCATAAAAAGACTACTATAGTTCCAGATGAACCTACTTTAGGTCTATAATATATTTTTACTATAAATGAAATATATAATAATAATAATAATATAGTTGTATATAGTAAATAAAACTGAAACATTTGTTTGTTCTGGCACAAATCTCTAAAAGACATTGGAGATAGAATAAAAGGAAAATAAATTATCACTAAATCTAGATAAAACTAAAGGAATTTCACAAAACAAATTTACTGTTTTAGTTTAAGATGATACTTAAACTAAAACACAGCTTGAAATTATATTTTTGGAAGTTGTCATTGATTACAAACTAGGTTTGAAATCTTTACTTTACTTTAATCTTCATTAACTTTATCAAATAAAAATGCCAAAGTAAACTGCAATATTAAAGTTGATGTTTATACTTCAGTATGTTACATACTGTGTGGATTTTTGGGAAAATGCATATAAATCAAACACACAATCTGTATTTATTTGACAAAAAAAGAGCCATGAGAATAGCGAATAATGCTGACTGATGAATTGTTTAATATTTAATAATAATAATTATTATATGTGCAAAATAAGTTAAGTATTCTAATGTGTGGCAGTTTTGTGATTAAACTTAGTGTGAACTGTTCTATAAAGTGATAAGTATTTAAAATCTTTTAGGAAAAGTAACTAGTACTTAGGGGTTGGCAGTCTGTCCAAAAGATCACATCATCTTTTAATCACAGTCATAATCCATTATCTTATATGCAATTATTCTACACAATTTCCTGTACTGTCAAGTACAGTCAGACTAGAAATAGATTAAAAGTATCAGATTTACATTACTTGTACGTATTTGAGTACTTGAATAAATATGCAGTATGTATTTCCTGTACTTTCTACAAGTGCAATGTCAAGTATAACCAGATTTCTGTAAAGTAGCCTCAACATGAGTTTAGATGCAATTGGAGAAATGTGGATGAATAAATGTGAATGACATCTGTATTATGTTGTGTTGTGCAACACAAACAGACTGATTTGAAATATTGGAGTAGCATTTTATCGGTTGCATAACCACTGATTTGGATGAGTCACTCTGCTTCACACACAGCATCCAGGAAGATGATGAATCTGCAGAAATACAGATGTAACGCATGTGCTTTTGAGCTCACAGTTTATGACCTTAGTGGACAAATAAACAGAAATATACAGCACCAGTAGCACTTGCAATAACACCTCAAGATAATTTCAAATAGTTTACACAAACCCTGTTCTGATAGGAAATAATTTTAAAAAGAGTAAAAAACTGAAAAACCTTGAAACCTCACATCAAACATCAATCAGTGCAAACAAGAGAGCTATTGTTCTGTGGTATTATGTTAGATTATTCAAGAGGTTCTAAGTAGAAGTCAACATGCATCTTATGGTGAGATAACACAGTGAACACACCTAAATGATTAAAACCAAGCAACAAGAACATGCAGTAAAATATTAAGCATATTTTACTAATCCAGGCACCATCTATGACAAGATGTAATCATGGTTCAGGAACAATCTGGACAACAATCTTTTGCGTGGTGTTATGTAATAATATGCATTTTCTCATTGCATTGTTGTCAAAAAAAATATTCTAAGGACATACAATGCAAAGAATCACAAGACTGCTGATGTAGTCCTATCTTATAATCACGTGTGTGTTGTTCATTGAGTTATTTGTGATAATAAAATAAAATACATGCAAATTCTCAAAAAACATCATTTTATACAAGCATAATGCCTCTCTCTCTCTCTCTCTCTTTGCTAAGATTCGACGTAGGAGACCAACACCAGCGACACTCTTCAGACTGACAGATCCACCGTCACCAGAAGAAGACAGCGGCCCTCATCAGGTAGATCAGCTGTTGTCCAGTACAATTCCTAAAAACTTTCAGTATCAGTGAGCAATTTCAGTGATTTTAGAGGAAAATACTCAGTTTTAATTAGTACTGAATTAACTATCAAGAGTCACTAAGTGGACCAAAACATAATGTAATAAGACGTTGGTGCTTTTGGTAACAGGAATATGTTACCAAGGTATGATTTCTTGATTGTTAAAACTTTGCTATCAAGCTCAGTATGTACACAAAGTTAAGGCAGCACTCTCAGTCTTGTTCTGTGGGGGCTGCAAAAGACTATTTTAAGAAAGGAACTGGAAATTCACATTGGAAGATGTAGTAGGTGGGATAAGAGAGAGTGGGTGGACCACAGAAGTCGATTCCCTTTAGCGCTAATGCTGTATCTCAGTTTGAAAATATCGTAAATCAGCAGTTTTAATAAAATCCCCCCACCTTCCCTTTATAAGTAATGTGTATTGTGCTATAAGCTGCTAGTAAATTAAAATAAACGAAATAGGATAAAGTGCTTCACTGACTTTGGGTAGCAAAGCTCCTCTTGTCTATTATATTGGATCTTTTCATCTTGAAGAAATGTCTTGTATTTGCTTTCTTTCTACAAACATACCTGGTCCATACTTTATCTGTAAACCGTTATTTGGATGTTTTGCTTCTACAGTGGGTTCTGGGGGAAAACGGAGCCTTGAAATCCAAATTGGTTCACGCATCAACCTACCAGCCACCGTCACTTAAAGGTAAGTGCTCTGTCTCAAGTGTATTTGTGTTTCTTCTGTTGTTTTTTTTTAATTTATGATATAATTTATGATAATTAATAACAGATGACACAAAATGGAAGACAGTGTGAGACCTGAGAGCGTGGTGGCAACTGCAATGTGTTCTGTATCTGTTTTGGAATATGTGCATATCCAGAAAACACAGTGAGAAGTGTGTGTGTGTGTGTGTGTCTGTGTGTGTATCCATGTGAATGTGTGTTACATGAGATTACAGCGAGAGACAGCTGTGTGTCTGTTTTGGATTATCCTGGATTATAGGATGGACACACAGTGGTGGTCTCTCTCTCTCTCTCTTTCTCGCTCTCTCAGACACACACATAGACACACATGACATTGGTCAGACAAATATAAATACACATTGCTGTTTAACTATTCATGTTTTGAGGGAATTGTGGATTGACCCATCCAACGATGATTGCTGAAATTGGTGTGGTATGTAGCATTTGTAATTATACCATACATTTAAGACGTATGAAACTACACAGCAGTAAAGCACAGTTGCTCTGTATGAGATTTTCCCACCTAAACTGAGGTGCAAATTAAAATCCTGTAAGCAAACATCCACATGCTTAGATATACTGTTGCTCAATTGCACAAAGAAAAGGTTGGTATATTCTTATTGCTGGGAACTACAGCACAATACAATTGTCGTTTATTGTACCTATAATTACAGGTGCAAAAACCACACTTCTGGCCACACCCATCAGTGATGATTTATAAGTGGAATAGTTTCAGCAGTCAGGGCTGCTCATCACTCCTTTTTATTATTATTATATTATTTAGTATTAAACCACTGGCTCAGTCATTATTGTCCTTTAAAGAGTTGGTAGAGACCAAAAACAGACCAAAACACAAACCTACATAAATAATTTATTTCCACCTTCTGCTCATTCATCCATCCTCTGTCCATTAAAGGGGTAAACAGATCTTTGTGTGAAAAACTGGTGACGTTGTCCTTTGTTCTATATATTACTTCAGCTGTCCAGAGAATGGCCCAGGCCCACCTCTCCTCCCTAGACATGACCTCTGTGGACAAAGAGGAATCATCTTCTGGAGAGGAAGAGGAGGAAGCTGAGAAAAAGAACCAGCACATGGACTCAGCTCCAGGTGGGTAAGAAATGATGGTCTTTCACATTGTTCCACTGGCATTTGAACAACATATATATAGATGTTTCTTACTTTTACATAATCCCTTTCTTGTCAGGTCTAAGGGAAGAAAGCAAGTCATTCAGGGATCAGTGTGCTCCATTGGACAGTTCGACATTAGGTGCTGATCTCAGCCATCACTGTGGAGATAATGAGAAAGCCAAAGAAGGAGTGGAAGGAAAGGGAGAATGACAAAAGAATACTACTCTGATAGAGACAGTGTTGGTGAGGAACTGACTTGCATATAACTTGCAAATGTATGCGCCATGAGTGTGCATGCATTGGTCAACGTATGAGTGTGCGCATGCTTGCAAGAAATAAGGTTGAATGTGGAAAAAAGACAGAGGAAAACAAGAGCAGTGAGAAAGGTCAGAATGTCTGTTTGAGGGCAAGTTTTGCCTATTTGTGAAGTTTGTGAAGAGAAACATGTCTCGGACGGCCACGGAACAAGGACTAAACTCAGATGAGTCAGGAACACTAAACAAGAAATGTGAGAACTGCAGTATTTTCTCTTGTAATTAAATGTATTTTAGCGGTTCAACAGGAATCATTATATCAGCATGTGGTTTTCAACAAAACAGATCACCTATATTTGTTAAGTGTACATTTTGTATGGTGCATTACTAGATTGGTGCTATAACACACACCTGAAGAATGATCAGAAATAGTAGAAGATGTATATGGCTCAGGACAGGACCTCCATGTAATGCAGAGGGACAATCAGTGCACTGTATGCTTGATATATCCATATATGTATACTGTAAATACAATTGCACAGTTCTGTTATATCTGTAGTCTGATGGCAATAGTGCTGTTGCTGCAGAGAAGCACTCATGTCTGATAGCCACAATGAGGTTGTTGCTTTATGGTATATATCACACAGTGTGGCAAACAATTGTGAATGAGGGTTCTGGGGTTAGCTTAGTATAAAGATGTAATACTCTACATTAAATGATAAACTACAGTATCATACCCAATTAACAGCATGGGGCGGCATGATGGCTTGGTGGGTAGAGCAGTTATCTTCGATGTTGAGGTGTCCAAACCCTGTACTAGTGCCATTATGTACTGTCTGGGAGCTGTCCAACAACAATTTGAACTTGCTGTTAGACAATTCAGTTCAATATTTTGAATGAACTTTGCAGATGTTTGTGCGTGATGTAAAAGAAGTCAAAGGAGCACATGATTTGAGCACAGTCCCAGCCACAGCAAGATAGATTAAATTATATAAGATTAATCCAACAAATAAAAGCAGTTTTTCTGGTTTCATACTATGAACAGGCTTTTTTGGAACATTACGATTAGTAAGCATGATCTGTTTGGGATAATAGAGACAGTACAGCCAGTGGGACCTGAAAACTGTAATCAGTATATTTATGATGAGCATGATGATCCTGTACATGCGTAAATTATGTTTTGTGTTGCTAATAAAACAATTATAATGAGCGGCTGGTGTTTGTATGACTGTGTGTCTGGAGATTTAATCTGCAGAAGTCTACAGTGCTTCAAGCGTATTTATTTTTTAAGAATACAGTGACACTAGCATTTCAGTGCTCAGATCCACAGAGCTAGCATATGACAAAGTGCATGTGTTTAAATACAAATCACAGTACATAGACTTGCAACCACAGTTACAGGCAGAAGCTCACTCAAAAGAATGGCAATTTTTGTATATTTCTCTTTATCCAATTGATTTTATCTGCAGTATAAACTGTGTATCAGTGGGTAACAGTGTTGATCTGCTTTGGCATCCTTTACTATTTTCAGAGCATCTCACAATGGCCCGGTACTGACCCCCAGTGTTCAATACTGATAATTACATGTCCCATTCCGAAATTCATGTCTAAAATTATCATCCACAAAACATTATTCCCACAGCAAATATTAAGATTAAACCATGGAATTGTAATCATGGACATTTTATGGACAGTATATCAAAATATAGGGATTTTAAATATCTTGAAAACCAAAATATAATCATGTTATATGATATTTTTAAATCAAAAATTAAAGCATTACATTTGTTGATGCTGTAGTTGCCATGTTTAAACAGCAGGACGCAATGCCTAATTACATTTCTTACACCAATAGTAATTTGCTGCAGGTGATTTGCTCTTCACAACAAAATTTAAAGTTACTAATCTATTCAGAAAAGAAATTTACTGGACCACTAAACTAGAATGGCATAACATTAAATATTTAGTCCATGTGTTCTATTTTACTATTTTCACCATGAGAGTAGTTTAGTTGTAAAATAAAAAACAAACAACCAAAAACAATGTGTAAATGTGTGTTAAAATTAGCATTGGCATTTTTGCTTTTATTTTAATGGTCTGTTGTGCTAAACCATTTGACTTTTGTCCCACTTTACCTTTTAGACCTTTTTTGCCTTTACAAAAAACACCCCAGTCACATCATCGACCCCCACCCTCATGTCTTGAGGCAGTGTGTAAACCTCCAGCCGGATCAGGATGTAGCCACTCTCCTTTAAACTAGCACAAACCTGGGCCTCGCTCAGTGGGACAACTGGGATCTTTACCCCAGGTCCCCCAAGATAGTAGCTCTCACCCAGGGCTCCGATGAGCAGCAGGTGACCACCGGGCTGCAGGAGACTCCCGATGTGGCCCAAGGCCCTTGTGAAGGCTGCCAGGTCAGGGCTGGAACTCTCCAGGCAGAAGGACGACACCAGGCAGTCTGCCCCTCCTGAAGGAAGGGCATCAGGGGTCATAGGTTGTGGGCAGTGCACATCAATAGGGAGGATGTCTTTGACAACCTTACGCAGCTTTGCAGCTTTCTCTGTCCATGCTGAAGGCCTGTTAGAGACAATATTAATAAATTATAAAATGTTTTGCCTGTTAGCATCTTTCTTTTTTCATGAAACATTAAAGTAAAAGGAAATATGCTTAATCACGTTCTTGACTGCGTGGTGAATTATTTTTTGGCTAGGTGCAGAATTTAGTTCTTGAATCTACTCTACAAATTGCAAACAGACCTATAAAATTACTTTCTGATGATGACACTAGTTAGAAAAACTTTCGCGGTTTATGCGACGAGGCCATACCGTCGTCCTTCCAGCTTGCACACATACTGCATGTATGGTGTCCAGTCCAGGTTGCAGCCTCCCTCGTCCCGGAGCCAGCGCCTCAGTTCCTGTCGGTTGATTTCCAGAAAGTCTGTGAGGATCACCTTGTTGAAAACCTCACAGCCACTCAACACTTGGTACAGGGTGGGACCCGATCCTATGTCCACCAGCAGCTCTCCACTCACATCACCTAGGAAAGGTGGAGGAAAAAAAGAAGGTGGGACTCAGAAACAGGTTATGGAGAATTCTTTACAAAAATCCCATGATTAACACAACACCATAACAGCTCAAATTTAAATGTCTAGTTTAGTTTGTCTAGTACCTAGTTTAGTGTCTAGTTTATATCCATTATCTTGTCTCCTTACCTTCAGTGAAAGCTCTATGGAGGCATGTTAGTTTCCACGGCACGATGCTGTCCTTTCTTTCAAAATCAGCCCGTGGTGGAGTGTAGTTATACTTCAGATAAGATGCAGGATCAAACCTCTGGTAGCAGGCCGCCATGGCTGCTATTCTATTCTCTGCTCCCTTTTCTTCCATTGTCCCCTGGCTTTGTGGCTTTCCCAAGCTGCCTTATATACCTGTATGAGAGTGTGTCTGTGTTATTATGTGTATGTTTGTGCTTTGGGCTACTCTGAGTTTCATGGTCAGAGATAGTGATCCTGTTTTTGAGCCTGATAACATTTGTTCTGTTCACATTCCCTTCCCTGAGGCACTGATACCATCAGATCAGGGGGCTTCCACTGACACTAGACCCTATAATGTACTCCTTACATGGCTTTCAGGTCTTCCACCCACCTCTCAGAGGCAATCCATATCTCCACAATCACTTTAAAGGCCCTTTTACACTCAAACGATAGACCAGGTTTGTCTCAGGAAACCCTGTTTGAAAGACACAGGCTTATCTTTAAGACAAACAGGTTTGCCTTTGTCGGGAATTTCACTTTGGTGAAGTTTGTATTGAGTGGCGGAGAGACGCAGAACAGTGAGTAGTGGAAATGTCTACATGTTGACAGGTGATATTAGATGATTACAAAATCAGACCCATATCTCCTCACTTTACATTAAATGTTCAGTACTGTTGTTAGTTTGTGCGTGTGTGAAAAAAGTCTTTAATTGTTAAGATTACTTGTTAAATTGTGAAGCCCCAAGCCAGTGTGGCCAGCTGACAAAACACTAAGCTTCATCCATGTTGGAATGAATTTACTGTTTATTCATAGTGTTTGCCAAAAGCAGCAGCTGTACCAATATGGAACATAGCCATGTAGCAACCTTGCTCATCCTTGGTAAACTGAACCAGAAGACCAAACACACAATTACCCTCTTCAGACATCCTCTCCAGACACTGCAGTGTCAAGAGAGATAAGGTATTTTACATGTGGAATTCTGTTAAAATTTGGATATTTTGAGAGTAGAGTAAGAGTTACATGAAATAAAAGGGGTTGAGGAGAATGTGGATGAAAACTAGATTCATCTTCAAATATTTGATTTTAAACTTAAAAAGTTGACACATACGGGTGGGCTGCCAAAGATCAGTCACTATGAAGGTAAAGACAGAGTTTAATCAAGTGTAACATAGAACATAGCAGTAAACCTCATGGCTGGGTTTCATAAGATTCTCTTAAGGGTTAGGGTTACAAGTTTCAGAAGTTCACAAATTTCTTTTGTCTGTTTTCTGAATTGAATCTGTTCCATTCTGGCAGCGGCAGGCATTTCATTGAGCCATCTCTTAAAACACGGAGATGACGGAGACCTTCCAGTTCAACAGTATTATTTTCTTTATCTTTATCTCTCTCTTATATTCTGTGTTTATAGTTTTTGGAATGTGATTATAAAAGGGGGAAACTGCATATTTGCAAACACAACTCCAGGAAGAAATAAAGTACTTTTAAATATAAACATGTAACCTACCTTTATTTTGTCAAGTATTTAGGGATAATTAATACACTTGAAGAAATATTTTATCCATTTGTTTAGATGTTCCCCTCTGCCTATTCAGTAGCAGTAATATTTTTGGCCATTTGATGGCCTATGTGTAAACCCATACAGTGAAAATTATGTCCTAACAGTCTTAATGCATGCTCAATAATCCAAGTAAGGATAACCAAGTGACTTCCTCAGTCTCTGTCACTTGAATGAGTGATGAAAAACGAAAAACGCTATGTCCAGATGAACAGAATAAACTTTCTGGGATTTTCTAACAGTGAAGCTATAGCTTGAGCTCTCCTCTCCTGTGGAACCAGACCCTATTTATGAGTCTGAACCATCTCTTACCTATGCTGCTATAGACTTAGACTGCTGGAGACCTCTCTGGATACACTGACTTCCTCTCCTCTCCTCATTAACTTTGTGCCTTCTATCTCCTGCTTCTTTGTCTTTGTTTCCTTCTGTCTCTACCTTTCTGCAGGTATCCTCACCCTCCTTCAACAAAGTTCTTGCTAAAGGAGGATTTATGAGGATTTCCGTGTTGTTGGCAGGTTTTCTTTTCAGAAGGCCTTATTCAGACACAACAGAGAACAGAAAAAAATTGAAGTATAATGTTGTTATATTAATAATGTTCAGTTAATGTGATTGTTGGAACATTTGTTCTCTATCGTGTCGAGACTATCTCTCCACTCAGAGAACCTGGGTTACCATGTAACCAACCGTTTTTGATACTACTAAGCTCGCACGCACACACACACACACACACACTCACACACACACACACACACACACACACACAGCTTAGTTAGTGGATAAGTAGAGCCAGGAGCAAGGTATGGGTCCGTTCCTTCCCCTAAGTCAGATGGACAGATAAAAGAGCAAACAGGAGGAGGAACACAGAAGAACAGATAAAGGGCAAAAGTGGACAACAGAGAAAAGAACAGGACAGATATAATGGAATAATACACATTTAGTACGAGCTGCAGAAGCCAATTTAGTTATCTATGGTCCTAGGGGCAGTGGGAGTCCAACAGTGTCAGTCTGTGCTCTGCATTAGCTTTCATTTTGTCACAGTAGGACAGTGCAGGTACAGAAAACTTTCATCACTACTGCAGCCTTGTAATTTTTCTGCTGCCTGCTGAACAGTATATGAAAGGTGACAAGATCATGACAAATCTAATTAGGTCATTTGGGTCCTACAGCCATATCTTCTTCTTAGATATTAATTATAAATCAAGAGTGGAAGACTTCATGGAAAACTTGCATCACAGCTATTAAATGTGTGCTGTCAACCACATTTTCCATCCCTATTTACTGACGTCTTTCCCGTAGATCTAAAATCAGATGCTACTTTAATTACTGTTCTCATTGAAACACTTGCCAGCTGAGCAGTCTTCTCTTGCTGTCTTGATCGAGAGGCAACTGAGTCTGCTCAGCATTTTTACACATGCCACAATCTGCCTGTATGTTAACTGCCCAGTTGTACCATCCAGTATATTATTGTTATATACAGTCAGGTCCAAAAATAATTAAACTAAGATAAGTTTTTTGGAATTTGTCCTCTTTATTTTTAATTTAAAACAAAACACTCAAGATGTGATTGAAATCAAAACTTTCATGTTTAATGCAAGGGGATTGAAAATAGTGTGGCATTAACCATTTTCATGCACACACAACACTTGGAGGGTTCATAAATAATGAAACAAATGGCTCACAAGCAGTTGCATGGCCAGTGTTGACCTGTTCCCTCATCACCCTGTGTCTAATCAAGTAGATAAAAGGTAAGGAGGTGGTTCTGAGTGTTGCATTTGCGTTTGTTAGTTGAACACTTAACATTAGGACCAAAGAGGAGTCAGTGAAGGAGGTCATTATTATGCTGAAAAAATACAATAAAGCCATCAGAGAGATAGCAAAAATATGAAACATTTTTTTAAAAATGCGCAACTCTCAGCCAAATGCCGCAAAACCGATTGGATACTGCTTCATACTTCAGGAGAATAATGACCCAAAATATACAGCAAATGTCACCTATGAGTTTCTCAGGGAAAAGTAATGGGATATTCTTCACTGGCCAAGTTAATCTCCAGATCTCAACCCAACAGAGAATGCTTTTCAATTACTGAGGACAAGACTGAAGGTAGAAAGACCCACAAACAAGCAGCTGCTGAAGAAGCCGTAGTAAAGGGCTGGCAGTCATTGCAAAGGTTTGAAGGCAATCGTTACGTTTGAAATTATGTTAGTTTTATCCATTCTTTATGAGCCCCCAAAAATGGGAGCATGTATGAAAATTCCACACTTTTATTAAACCTCTTGAATTAAAAAGTCTTGAATTCACTTAGTGTTTCATTTCAAATTCAATGTGGTGGTTTACACAGGACATATATATATATATATACAGTGGTGTGAAAAACTATTTGCCCCCTTCCTGATTTCTTATTCTTTTGCATGTTTGTCA
>JAUBNQ010000011.1:10965711-10981285 GCA_032353495.1 Ctenopoma kingsleyae
AAAGTTCTATTTTCACAGGAAGGAAGACTCCAACCTCCGATGAATAATTGCAATATTTTGCTATCTCCAGCATAGGACAAAGGCATAAAAATATATATTTAGCTAATTTTGTCATGATATTTAATTCCACTCATTAAAATTTTTACCACAACTTCAATTTGTAATGTATTTACATCCGTGTACAGTATGAATCATGAAATTAACAATCCTTTAGATCTACTGACCTTGACATTTATATCTGCAAAGTGCTGTGTTATCACTTTATCTCATGATTTTGGATGAATTTTCAACATTTATTTAGCCCTTAGATTAAAATGATCAATGCATTTCAGAGGCCAATATTTGAATTCCTCTTTCATATAGTTTAAATTGCAAACTTACCTTGCCCATTGTAACTGTGTTAAGTTCAGACCAGACCAGATGCTGGGCTGTAGTGGACCTCTTTATAGATCCTGCTGGGATCAGGGCTTTGCAAAACAAAGCTTTGTCGTGTCAGCACAGTACGCTTTATAGACTGCAGAATACTATAGGACCAGTGAGCTGCAACAGCCGCTTTGTCTCTGTCAAAGCTCTGTCTGTCCATTGAAAATACTGTACAACTGCACTTTCACAGAGAGCTACAATAAGAGTTGCAACATCTGCCTTTATTGGCATAAATGCCAGACACCTGCAGTACATGCAGGCTGTGAGAATAGATGGCAGCAAAGAGGAAAGGTTTAGTTCGTTTCAGTAGGTATATGACTTGACATACTTCATTAAGCAGCAGTAGGCTTTCATGGGATGATGTACACCAAGCTTTGTAAAAAGTGTTATTGTAGTTCAGACTCATGTTGCAAGATTGTGTTCAAATAAGGTTACAAAGGCCATTGTTATTTTAAGGTCAAATGTTTAATGTTCATTTGAGTTGCGCATAGGTGGAATTTACACAAGAGTCCTCATCCTCCTGAATGAGCCCACCATGGGGTTGTGGCAGCCCCAGTCACCACAGGCCCTGTACTCTCCAGGACGCAGGAAATATTGGCGTCCCCTATAGTTAGGGTGCTCGTAGAAGATCCAGTAACCCTCCAAGATACTGCAGGAGTAAATGTCACGATAGCGGAAGCGCTCATACACATTGGGGCAGTCATCCATGAACTCCATTGTGTGTCCCAGCAGGTCAGGCCTATTATAGATCCTCATCCTGTAGGATCCTCTATACTGTGTGTGAAAGAAATCATATCATGATTATTAAACTATTTTGGCAGGTGTTAACCCTAGAGAGCACTAGGCTTTCTATCCTGAGATGATTTCTTCAACTTGAAATTCAAGTGAGTACATGTACTACTTGGTTGCTTTAAGTTACTACAGATGACAATAAGCATCAGCTCTTCCCCAGCATGACAATATTCACATTGACAAACATTCAGTGTGACTAGCAGAATTAGAATGAAGACACCAGGTCTTGTGGGGGGGTGTATCATATTCCTTTTAAAGGATGACTGGGTCTCCTTGTGGGCCTTGCAACAGACACTTTTATGCTATGACCTGCCTGAGTATCTGTGAATGACATCAAAAGGGCAGTGATTGACATCCATTTCTAAAACGGCATTTGATGTACAAGGTGAGCAGTGGGGGATGGGGGGACTACCAATCCTATCTGTCTGTTTGATTGACTTACAGGGGGGAACATCTGGCAGGAGCGGATGCAGTTGTTGAAGCCCATCCAGCAGCGGTAGTCAGGATACTCGCCAGGGCCGAGGATGTATTGGTAACCCATGTAGTAAGGCTTCTCATAGGCCACCCAGTGACCACCGCTGACACGGATGGAGTTACAGCAGTTGAAATGCCTGAAAGTGTCCATGCAGTCACTGCTGCACTCCCAGTGGCGGCCCTGGAAGTTGCGGCCTTCGTAGAAGATAATCTTGAAAAGGAGTGAAAAGCACGATTCACTGAAGTTAATGTTAGGTAAATAAATTGACAGGCTGCTATACTCATGAACAGACTGCAGGGGACACTGCTCTCCCTTGAACAAACTAAGTTACTTTTTACTGAGTGCTCTGTGTGTACAAGCATTTCCAGTTTGCTTTACACTTACATATTATTTTCACAGTTTGACAGGTGAAAATCAAGGCATTTGATACTACTGTTTGCACTGATATTATTATTATTTAAAAAATTTTTAAAGAACATGAATGCTCTACATGGACAATGGACTTAGTGCCATACGAATACAGTGAATCTGTCATATTTGGATGCAATTGAATGAATGTTTCCATTTTTAACACCAGATGTGTTTTCCCTTTAAAGGTAAGTCATCCAGAGTTGCAGAAGCATTACAAGTTTTTGTAATATTATATTATATTATATTATTATTATATATTTTACTCACATAAATACCTTTGCTACCCATCTTCCCCTCTGCTGCATTTTTGTCGCTGTCAAATCATACCATTTTCCTCTTTCACCTCTTTTCCAAACCTGTGCCATATTGTATGTGAGCTCATACCTTTCCCATGGTTGTAGGGCTGTGGATGTTTGCGCACCATAGCCCTAGACACACTTACATGTCCTTTTATACTCTCCCACTGACCATGAGGCCTCTGACATGTCAGGGACTACTCCTCTTTACCTTTTCAGATGCTAACTACTGCTCCCATTGTCTGACTGCCCATGGTTAACTTATCTCCTGTCTGCTAGAGTTTACCTATAGAATTGATGTCCCCCTCCCAAAAATGAATACCATACAAGTGCTATGCTGTGTTTGTATGACCCTTGTTCTGCCATGACCTTGTGATACAGCCTTTTGAAACATCGCACAAAGGACGTATAGGGATGTGGCCTCCCAACAACAAAGCCTTTAAAGTGTACAGTTGGGTAGGTCATTTTGGAGGCTCTCTCTTTACTAGTATTTAACCAGATTGCCTTGCTTGCTACTTTTAATCCAGTTCCAGTATAAGTCAGTTTGGATTGCTGCTTTTCCTAAGTATTATGGGTCACAATGTAATTGTTGTTCAATTCCTGTTAAAGGAAAGTGGTGCTGATACTGTGGACTGAGTCAAGCTTTTGTGTTGATGTAATCTACAGTGATCTGTTGTTTCTCTTTGCTTCCATAGCCTGCAGTTGTACTGTGATGCCAGACGGGACTGGTCTGTTTGCAGATGTACAGACAGAACTGCTCAATGTGCGTGTGTGTGTGTGTGTGTGTTTGTGTGATATAAAAGGAGGGGTTTAGGGCATCTGTGTGTTTGAGTCTTTGTATAAAATGATAGATGTTTGGACTTGAGTCTTTGGCTTGTAAGCATAGCCCAGAGCTGAAGGGGAAAAGGCCAGAAAGAGTTGCTGCCATGTATTGTGTTCCCAAAACCCAGCTGATGCCAGAAAGGTCAGTCTCATCCTTTAGCCTTTCATCAGGATAAAGAGCTTGTGCCCCCTCTCCACTCTGTGTGCTTTTTGCTGCTTCAACTGTGTAAAAAGGCAAATGTATTCAGAAAGCACAATAGCCATTATGTTCCTGGGCAAAAACATTGCTACTGTAGTTGTATATCCGGAGCCATATGACACTGTTTCTGTGTTAAGGAACAGCGTTGATAAGATTTTGCTCCTTTGATCAGTCATCAACTTGCAACTCTCATATCCTTCAATAGGTTTCATGTTTGAAGCTGCACTCTTTTTCTATGACATAAGTAGATCATTGATATCCTTTCATCAGGCTGTGGAGCGTAATTGTGGTAGATTATCAGATGGAATGTTGTTTTGTTTAGTGGGTTTTTGAAGCAAATATTTACTCCAGGAGTAAAGGTTTTATCGAAACATATAAGAAACAAATGTTTAGATTTTGCTCATATGTTCATTCATGGATTAATGATTTCTTTCATCACGCCTATTAAATGTAAAATCTTTTAACTCAGTCTTGGGCAGCAGGGCAGCAGCATGACAGGAAAACTGTAGTCTTGATGGAAAGCAGTTGTTCAGCAAGCATTTACTGTGTTAAGGTGTCTTTGGGTGGGACTATACCAGTTCCATGGCTGCTGCTCAGTCTGACCTCTGACCTTTGAATTAAGACAAGACTGTAACTGAAGTGCAATACAATGTCTAAACCAAGAAACACAAAAAGAAAGATTTGATTGCCTCCACCATCATTATCATTGTTCCTGTTTTCATCACCGAGGAACAACAGCTAACCCTAACTCATTAATCGGGACCTTGGCTCTCTCCGTGGCTTCCAGAGGGGAACCTTGTTTCACAGGGTCTCAAATGATCATCTTTAGCTGAGCTACAAGACATCTCTTCCTCACCCTGAAGGAAAAGTAACATCACAGAGGCCCTTGTCTCCTTTCTCAGTTCCCCCCGGAGGAGAAGAAAGCTACCCGCTGTGGATCATTCCACTCTTCATCTCAGAATGATGGAAGAAAAGGAAAGGAGAAAGGAACAGAGTGGGGGGCTAGATTTGCAGCTCCATTGTGTCCGAGAATCTCATTGTGCAATCTGCGTAATCGCGTGGGAGATGACGACAGTATTAGCCCACAGAATGACTGTCAGCTGGGGACCTCTGTGATTGATGCGCACCCCACAGAGATAGAAGAAACTCTGACAGATAGCAACCCTGACACTAGTCAACTTGCCACCTTTTTCATCTATCTGGTTTCCTAAAGAAAAACCCATTTGTGTAGCTGATACCCAATTAGAATGTGAATATGCAATTCACTCAGTAAAACTCATTTCAGGTCAGAGGAGATTTCTTTCAATTCAAAACAAATCCAAACCATGCTCTCTCTGACCCTTCTACATAAAATAAGTCTCACCCCTAAAATGTTGCAGGGAGAGATAGGAGAGCAGTCGTGCTTGCGGTGCCACCGATGTGCTCTTCTACTAAACAATCATTACGAAAACACTATGGTACTGAGGTGTAAACAAGGGGTCTATGTGAGTTTTGCTCCTGAGAACTGGCTAATCTGGTGCTGAAAATGTGGTATGATAGGAAAACTCTCGCCAAAAAGCCTCCCACACCGGGAGTAGAATGAGGACCTCTCTTTTGCTGAGAGATCATCCTCTCCATTCTTTCTGTCAGAAAATCTCCAGGCATCCTCCTTCTCTTGTCCCTGCCAGCACACAAGCTCTATCGGGATTGCCAGACGCAGGAGCCACTATGAGCCTGTGCCAGGGCCAGGATTTACCGCGATGCGTCTGATGTGCTCCATCTTTTTGCTGGGGGATAATTAAAAGAGGAAATGGTGTTGGAAGAACAGAGTGGAAAAGCAGGAGGAGGGGGCTTGGACCGAGCAAATGGATGCAGCTGTCAATTATGTTGAGTTGTTGATATGTTGTTTTTCTTTTCTCTGAGATTTTGTGTTGAACTGTTCCCCATCAGGATTTAGTTTTAAAGTTTGTGGTAAATCTCCAGTCTGTACACGTAATTAAAAAACATTTAGCCTAATTAAGAACTACTCTTGGCAATGAAATCACCATAAATATTTATGTACAGCTAGGATTTTACCTGTTTTAAAACCCTCATCTGTTTACAGTGAATGTAGTTTTTACACTTAAGTAAGCACTAAGAGTAGTGCTAAAGAAAACACATCACTAGAGCATCCCTCTGCACCTGAGTTACACCAGATTTTTTTCAAATATCCCAGGTTTAAGTAACTGTTCTTTCTTTCATCTTGTGTTGAGAAAAAACCAAATTCTTGTTCTGGTGGATTTCCTTCAAGTCAGTACAAACTGTCTTTCAGGAAGCCTGGACTGTTCAAATCATTCATGCATCTTTCTTTATTCGACTAAATCAATTTGGAATGCTCCATACATCATGACCCAAACTCTGTAGAAAGCAGGACAACTCCTTTGTCTCTCAGCAGACACACCTCAGGGATTGATGGCTTTTAGTTGCTCTCACTCCTGATCTCCACACACAGTTTTGACGTGACGTGTCTCCCATGCCCCAAAGCTTTAAAGGTTTAAAGAGCAACTTTTCACCCTGTAATCCAGGTGCCTTTCAAACAAGTTGCGCTGTTTACTGACACATGACAAAAAAGTTCAACCTCCTCTCATCTCTCTGCTTACAAGACTGTAACTCACCTCAGAGCCTGGTAGTCAGTCCTCCTGAGCGCCCTGAACAAACAGCGCCTCAGTGAGAAGGGGCCTCTGCCTTTCACCACTCACTAAATTTGTAATCAGATGTGATGCTGTTGTTCACTTCTTCAAATTTGTCATCAAAGCAAATGTGTTCTGACAACAGCTAGTGACAAGTGCACCAGAGGAGAGGCAGCAAATCAGCTTTTTCACACCGCATATCAATTATTGATCATGTTGCCCCCCTTCCCTCCGCACCCCCGCTACCCCTGCAAGTAGACACCTTGTGATAATGAAATACATCAATTTAAAAAATAAATAATAAACTGGGGTTGGCTCCATTGTTGCAAAGCCTTAAGAGCTTGATTGACTGCCTGCACATTTTCCTCGTTGGCAGTCAGGCAGATCAAAGGAGGGTTCCTCTTATTGCCCAAGGCCACTTGCAATTTATTTAGAAGAGCAGTGCTGCTGTCCCAGCAGGTAACATTATTGGGCAGAGCCACTCAGGATAATCATAGCTTTGAGGTGCCTCTCAAATCCCACCTCTACAGGATCTTTAACGCTCATGCAAAAAATACACACATATGATTTACAAAAACCTTTTCTTATTATACTAAATTAAGCAGCAGATAACAGTACATTCATGTCATGACATAGAAAGTCCCACAGCTCAAAGGTCAAAGCTCAAACCTTAACCACCCTAAATATGTTAGGTTATGTCAGCTCTGGCTAAATCTGTCAATTTGATTTTATGTCTTCACTAATATAATAAATACTACAGATATTATACAAAAAAGTTTAGGTTTTTCTGGCTAACAATCAAGTACTGTTTTATGATGATTTACAGTGGAAAAATGTTGCATGATGTGACATGAAGTAAAATGTTTTCTTTCCCAAATTATCTACAAAATCTATAAATAAGAGAAGGAATTAATCATTTGAGGGATTAAACACAGATGAAATAAACTAGTCATATTTTATATGTCGAATGTCTGTAGTGTATGGAAACCTTGATAATGTTACTTACTGTGCATAACATTAATAATACATATCAGAGAACAAAATAATGAGAAGGTTTTTTCATCCACATTATTTTGCTTCTGGGGTTTAAAATATACCTTAGATCAGATTTCCATGATGCTCAGTTTAAACAAACTATAGTAGTTAATCACTTTTCTTCATTGTGTAATTTTATATCACCAGAGAAATAGAAACTATTAAAATCAGACAGCGATTCAGTTTCATCTGATTAAGAGATATTGTCAGCTTGTCAACCAATAAAGGAAAATGTATATGAATTGTTTTGATTCATTTTGTTAACTGTTGCAGTTGTTATGTATTTAAGTATAAAATGCTGCAATAATCTAGATTTAGTCCCACAACATCAGCCCTTTCTGAAGGGATGAATATACAATAAAAGCTATGCATTTATGTAAATTAGTTTGACTGATCTTATTATAAAGCAATTTGATGGAACTCTACAGATAACACAGGCTGGTAATATTATTTGAAATAAGCTTCTTCTTCTTTGCAGAGCCTTCTTTTTTTTAAAAGAACACTGTCCAAAACAACTTTCATTTAAAAAAATCAAAGTCAGTTTCTTGTATTTTCTCATGCATATGGGATCATTTTTCTTTTTGCAAATATGAAGTATATAAGAAATTATTTTTAAAATGCATAATAAAAGCAATGAAAACATTGCACCATTATATGTACAAATTCTGATACATTGATATTAATTTAATTCAGGTCAAAATTAGCATCTGTCTTTTTTAACATTCTGCCTTACTGATATTGCATGTTGACATTATCATGAATTTATAAGGAAATAAACAACTTTGTGTTAAAATACAACTTCTTTCTAAACTAGGTTAAACATAAACAAGTTGAGCAACATATGCAGTGTATTTGCTCTTTCTGCTACATTTCAGTAGCAGTTTGCAGTTTGTTCACAGCTGGCCAATTTCCCAGGTAGTTCCAAGCACTAGAGGGCACTAGAAGCCAAAGCAAGCTGACAGTACAGGATGGCTGTTATAAATTGTTTAAAACACAGCCATATTTGTGAGCAGCTTAAATGTGTTTGTTTGCTTGCATGTATACATATGTGAGCAAGCTTGGACACGCAATTATATAGACATGAGTATGACAATGTCACAAATTCATGTGGTAGTGTTCTGTGTGTGTCAGTGCCACGGCTCGTGTCTGTACTGAAGCCTATCAGTGCTCAGGCATAGTTTTTTTTTACCAAGGGAGAAGTAAAAAAAAAAAATCGACTAACAGGCCGACATGACCTGTGTCCCAGCACACATGCTGTTTGTCCACTTGTTTGTAGAAGCAACAAACACTAAAGCTATAGTGTGTGCACATACACAGCAGCTTTATGGTTGTTTTTAGAATGCTAGTTTCAAACAAACTTAGATACACACACACACAGACAGACACACACACAGACACAGCATGGTCAAACAAAGTCTCAGACAGACAATGAACTGTTAGCTTTGTAGCAGATTCAAGCCACTGTGTGTTTTTGAACTGCAGATGTGGATGCTGACTGAAGGATCAGTGCACAAACTGCAGGACTGCAGAGATGGCAGTTCTCCCATAGGGTCTGGCACAGCCTGGGCCTTTGTGTTGTACCCCATTTACACTGTTCATTTAGCCATGTTGAAGTGTGTTGTGTGGAGCGATCATTTGAAAGTACATCCTCAAGCTTGTGTGTGCACATTGTACGCCATATGCCATTTGCTTGCTTGTAGGCAAAGGCTTATGGATGGCCAGCATTAAAAAAAACCCAACATCCTGGCGCATTCAGGACAGCAGAGCAGGAATCTAAATTGAGTTGTCCATTTTCTTGTCGGTATTGGAAGCTACACATCTTAGATTTATGAATTCTACAGAACGGGCTTATCTCAGTGGCAAGCACAGGTTTCCATTTCTACTGGGAATTAATTGCACAACCAAAGTAAAGGTATGCAAGATGGAATCAAGTATGTTATTAACATTCGTGCACACTGGTTTTGTGTTGAAGGATAGGGTAGTGAGATGCAAAATAGGCTTGACTTAATCCGAGTGAGGCCTCAGAGGAGCAGAGAAAAGGCACCACTGTCCCTGGACTGCGACGAGAACGGGCCCTCAGCTGAGTCCCTAGAAGACAGAAAGCTCCACTCTAGAGTTTCAACCAAATTAAAAAACAATGATACACCAAGGGAGAATCTAATGCCAATTCCCATCATCAAGACCCACATTCTTCACTGTTTTGCTTTTAACTTTTGTTTTTTTCCCTCTCTGTCTCTGACTCTCTCTCTCTCTTTTCCCTCCGCACTGTTGTTTTCTAGTTTGTTTTCCACCCATACTCCTCTGGCTGTCGCCGAGCGCTACAGCCACTTTCAAAGGCTCGACTGTCACGTGCTGCCTTTGAGTCCCGTTTGAAATTTTAACATACATGTTGTCAGGGTGCCGTCAGGAGTGATTGACAGGTTCGTCCCAGAGCAACACCGGGCTTGGCAGGCTGGCTGTCTTTTGTCAGAGGCAGCCGAGGAGAAGCAACAAAGGAAAGGAGCAGAGGAGGAAAAAACATACATAAATAAAACAAAACTGTTCTTACCCATTTCTCAATAAAGACCAAATTAGATTAATCTTAAGGCAGAGCAAGGCGAGCAGGCAGTTGTGGAAAAAGACTTTATTTTTTTGTCTTTGTTCCCCACCATTGATGGTGCACTGCTTAGACACCCTCTCAACAGGACACCAAAGGCAACACAGCAAGAGTTGTATAAAGAGCCAGCTGTACATATTAATGTTCATTATCACCTCTCTTCAGTGCGGAGAAATTCCAAAGTACAGTGTTTGTCCTGGCATCACCTTTGTTTGAAAGATTTGATGTTTGTGGCCTTGTCAGTTCCTGGTGGCCACTTTGAATCTGGCTGCAGGAGTCAAAAATTCACTTGCTTTGCAGTGACTCTTTTTTCAGCCTGTTTAAAGGTGGACTGTTAAGTATTTTCATACAGTCAAAAGTAAAAAAAATGTATATGAGAGAAACTGACGCATGCTTTTGATCGATACCATAGACTCCGCAATGTCAGGTTCAGAGATATCTCTCTGTCAGAACTCACTTTTTAGCCCCTCCTTGGTGTGACTGAACCACTTATAGATGGGGGAGAGTGTGACAAAACAAAACTCCATCCTCTTCCTCTGTATTGCCACTGCCAGAAGTATAATTTGTTCTAAAGCCAAAAAAAACCCATACACAATTAAAACAAAACAAAACTGCCATTATTTGTTAGTGCTATGTATTTCCTATATATTTTAGTAGATGCTATTTGAGCTCTTTAGTAATGAGCTTATTCTGTCTTTGCAGATACTGAATCCTGCTTTTATTGTCTTTCAGTTACAGGTCATCTTAAGCACTGCCAGAGAAGTTGTAATTTCCCATTTGGAGATAAAAGTCATTTATTACTCACTGCCTTGTAAAACAGTCCAAAAACAAGAGTGCAAGAAAAAATATTCTTTGCCACTGAGTCTTTGAGATTCATATCAACTGTCAGTGTTAAGGTTGCAGGGCATTCTAGCTGGGCTCGAGGCCCACAGTAGCAAGCAACTACTCTGCTAAAGTGTCTTTGAGCAAGACACTGAATCCCTGCCAGCTCCAGTCTGATCCCTGACCTCTCTTCACAATGAGCACAAAGCACAAAGAGACATTCTCTGAATAAAATCAAAAATAATGAGAATAGAAATGTAGGTTCATGTGAAAGTTATGCAGAAGTTTGTTTGAACAGTGCAATGGAGCAGTAATGATTGATTCAGTGGTGTACATGAAAATGAGGGCATTAACAAGTCTCACCGCTTTGAAAATCAAGGACACTGTTGTCCCATCTCCCTTTTCGTACAAGTGCTGCTCGGTGTGAAGGGAGTTGAACATCAGCCACAGGAAATGGAACACCAAAATACAACTGTACACCCAGTGTTGAGCAAGCTGTTCCTGTCAGTCCAGGCTCATGATTATAACATGCAATCTGTGCAGGCCACATTGAGATGTAAACATGATAGAGAAGAGCGAGGCGTGTTGCAAAAAGACCTTGAAGCAATTTTAGATCTAAAAGTGACCATGAACTGAAGGAAAGGCCTGTTTTTGTTGAGGGTTACTTACAGTGAAAAGACTTAATTTTGTAGTTCCACATCTTCCTCTATATATAAAAGCAGCTTGTTTTTGAGAATGTCAGA
This sequence comes from Ctenopoma kingsleyae, assembly GCA_032353495.1. Lineage (NCBI taxonomy): Eukaryota > Metazoa > Chordata > Actinopteri > Anabantiformes > Anabantidae > Ctenopoma > Ctenopoma kingsleyae. The sequence goes on from JAUBNQ010000011.1 coordinate 10,976,974, forward strand.
CTTTGTCTTCTTGGCTTTCTGTTGCAATTCAAGTAAATAATTCCCTGTAATTAGGTATTTTTACAGGTCTGTCTACTTCAGCCACAGACAACTTGTGTCAACTATAGATTCGAATCAGAGGAGACAGAGTAAGTCTTGTAAAGAGCAAGGGTTTTGCCTGTGTGCAGTACCGCACATGATGGGATGAGTGACTTCCACTCACTCGCTGAAAGGTTAGGCTTTTTCCTTCTGCCGGTATCTTTTTAAAAGAAAACATGTCTGCTGTTTGATAAGTGCTTGACATTTGACAATCTTTTCAGACCAATCAGACAACTTTTTTTTATTTTTTATGTTGGCCGTCTGGAGGAGCAGCAACAAGGAAAAAACATACAGTATTGTCATTTTCCTCAAGGCTTTCAAAGGCAGGATTTTGCCACAGCTATCAACATCAGATACCACGGGTGCTGTGCTCGTTTTTTTTCTTTCATTTGTGTTTATTTTTCTCTTCTTTTTTTTTATGGTCTAACACAGTCTGCTGAGACCTCATCGCTACGATCAGAGCTGAACTCAAGAAAAATCACTTTCCAGTGTCAAAAGTGTCAACCACCTTAACCTTATTGCAGAATTGCCACAATGTGAACCTTCTCCTCTTCACTTCTCTGCAGTTTTCAGAACCAGCTCAGCTGGCTGCACTGAAGCACTCTGTTTTGTTCTCTGTGGGGCATTGTCGCTATATCTTTCTTTCAGAATGTGTTCTTCTGTAAATTATCAACTGTATGTTATCTTGGTGGAAAAGTGAAGAGCTGGAGGGAAGCAACAAAGCCACTAGTCTCTCTAGTTACATAATTCATGTCAGCCATATTCAAATAAAATGTATCACATTGTCAATCATCGAGGAGCAAACGTGTGTGTGGCTGTGTATGTATATACGGGGGTGTGTATGTGTGTGTGCAAGAGCACGGATAACTCTGAAGTGATAAATTAATAACGTCCTACCATGGGAGCATGTGAATGAGCATGTTTAGTCATTCTGTTTGACAACTGAAGGAAACGGCCTATTCCGTGGGGTAGAAATCAAATTTCACACTTTTTATAGATATTGTTTCGTCCTCCAGATGTTTAAAATATGGAGTCTTGCTCTGGCAAGGAAGTGGCTCACACAGTACTTTCCACTGAAGTAACTTTTGTTTGGCCATAAACCAGGAGAACATTCTCTCAAGGAGAAAAACAGTATGTGGTCTAAATGTCCTTGGGTTAAGATGAAATTGTTTATTGAGGAAAACATTAGTTCATGACTGACATAAACTAGAGAACCTTGAAAATAAATGCAGCACCATATGCTCGTTTATGTTTTTTGCAATTATGTCTTTCCGACTTATCTCTTTGCTGTGATTTCAGGGGTACATTAAGACATTTTAAACAAATAATCTTAACTGTAAATTAATTTTTACAGTTAATTATAATTCAGGTTTATTCATACAAACACGATAAAATGGTACAATAAAGAAAATAATGTTATTTTTCGTTATATACACACAAACAAAACCAAGACCATGCTCTACTAGCCGTGCTACACCTGCTCTCCAACTTATGTCTGCTTCTTCGTGATCTGTCTATCGAGGACGATCTCCCCAAATGCATAGGCTTGAACATGTGAGGAGTGACTGAATGGATAATTAAAAAAGACTGAGAGACACACAGACTCCTCCACTGATTTCAGCTCTGAAGTCAGCCAGCCAGGTGTCGAGTGTTTGGGGGAATATCGTTTGAAAAACTTGTAAGAGACTGAGAGAGGGAGTGACTGATTGAGACTCTTGAGCGATTATGAGCAAGAATAATGTGCCACAGATAAACAAGCCCTCACATCTCAAAACTGGAAGTCTAAAATGTTGAATGTTTGAAACTCTTTTAAAAAAAAGAGAGAAATGAGATGAGCCATCCTCTCATCGGCACGGAAAGCATGTGTTTTCAGCATGTGTATCGGCACAGACACCATATGCATCTTCTACCTACTCTATTATGTCCTGCTTTTCACAAGCACACCGAGAGAAGCACCGCTGCTGTCTAAACGGAGGCATGCCAAACAACTCATTCTCTTTTTCCCTTTCGTTTCCTTTTGTGTAGGGCCAATCTGACCCCTGTCTTGCACCAGGTGTGCATTTCCTTGATCCCGCTCTCCTTCAACCCTCCCCTTCATATTTACACCCCTGCCGCCCGCAATGAATGATTCACTTGGAGAGACTCCCTTCCTCCATCAGAAAGCTTTGCAACTATACACTACAGCCCAGCCTCCATTCCTCTGATCTCACCATGTTGTGTAACGCTTGAAAAACCCTTGCATTCTCGTACTTGTTTCTTTTTTTTCCACGCTCCCTCTCTTGCTCTTTTTCTGAGTTACATTCAGTATTGACTGTTTATGCTTTTTAATGTTGTGGAGAGGGCCCGGGGCTTGTGGATGGGGGAAAAGCGCTCTTCTTGACACACTTACGCCCCCGTAGTGAACTCTAGCTCCCAGCACTCTAGCAAGTACACAGACCTTCTTCTTTTCCCTCTCCCTCCCTTCTCTGTCTATTTCGCTCCCTCTTTCTTTCAACAACTGGGAGCTCTACTGAACATCAGCACCCTGTGTAGCTCCACTCCAAAGATCACCTTATGGAAGATTAAGATGCTCAAATGCTCAAGCAAAATATTTACACAATAACCTCCCTTTTACATCAAAGCAGAGGCAGTAGAGTTGAGTGGAGTGATCTCAGGGGGGTGTTAGAGGGCGCCAGAGAGTGCAACAGTCACCTCTGAGCAGAGAAGGCCTCGGTCAAACCTGACAGGGAACAAAAGTGATCTCTCCATCTTTAGGTCCGCCATTTGTCTTCCATCTGTCAGCCCACCTTCAGATCCCCTTTTGACTCATAGTCTCTCTCACACACTTACTTTACAGATCGATTGGCTGAAATCTCTCCAGCCCAGCTGTGATGAGGAATGACTACCACTGATGCTTAATACGAACATGCAGACTTTAATAGTTATTTGTCTGCTGGTATATTTAACCTGCTCTTTCTCTTATCTGGCTGCCAGAATATATTTCTTACTTAGATAAGCAGCTTCATTTTGTGTGGGTATTCTCAGTAGATCAGTGTAGAAATAAACTGCAGGATTTGTATACAATGAAGCCAGACCAGAGAGCCATATGTTGACTGCTGTAGGCAGTGCGGGTCAGCCAAGTGCCTTGAATAAGTCTCCGGACTCTTTTTGCACAGCTACGCAGCAAACAAGATCTTAATTCAACGCAAATTGTCATCGTACGCCTTCAGCTAATTTAGAGTGACAGCTAGCTGCTCCCTGAAAGGCCAATCTGCTCTTTGTGTTGGCGCTGATACTTGTGATGGCCATCTTAAGAGTCTTCAGTGAATGTGGGCAGTCCATGTATTATCACTGGATGTTCTTGCGTGTCCCTGCTGCTTTGATATCCTGTGATTGACTCCTCACTGGCATTTTCAAGCAAGAAAAAACAGGAAACGTCAAGTCTTTTACATCTTTCATGTCTTGTTCATCCGCTTAAAGAGCATTTCATGGTCAAAAATTGCATTCAGGGGCCTCTTCTTCTAGAGGCAGCCGCTAATAGAGTCGGTTTGAAGGCTGTTTGGAGTGTGTTTAATGAACACTAGTACACAGTCAGATCCATCACCGCTTGCTCGTCGGCGGTGACAACCAGATCCTGTAATGTCGATGTTTGGAGATAATATTACAAATTAAACAAGCACATCTGTCCCATTGTGCCCACAAGGGAATATATGTTACTGTTCACGAAACAATGAAATACAGCTCCGTCCCAACATGGGACCAGATAGATAGCTATGATAAGAAACACTAAATGGGATTGTGAATGTGAAAAAAGCCAAGGTCTGTTTCTACTCCTTAATCACAGAGCCTGATGACAGACCAAAGAGGATGCTTTCACCGTCAGACAAAGGAAGAGAGAGGCTGAATTTGCGATGGCTAGTCTAGCATCCCCTGTGCCCCTCCCATTTCAACTAAAGGAAGACATCATTATGAGTAAATGACATGAGGCGGTTGGTTCTGTTCCACTCCTAGCCCCCAAGGACTCTTTTGCCCCACAGTGTACCCTGTTCCCATCCTGCTTTGCTGCTTGCCACAGGCCTTCAGAAGCCCAGACTCAGGCTGCAACTCAAAGAGATGGACGCTCGCACATTATTGATTGGACACTCGATAAAAGGTCATGGGGGCCCTCCTCTGCTGTGGGGTCCAGTGCTGTGAGTAAGCCCCTCTCCATCCAGCCACACACACACATGCAAACACACACACACGCACACACACA
>JAUBNQ010000011.1:11005368-11025305 GCA_032353495.1 Ctenopoma kingsleyae
AATTAAAGGCATATCAATATAAACAGTTATCAACTTTGACTAAAATTGTGTTGTACTATGATTTCATTAAATTATATTGTCCAAGTTAAAATGTGAATGTGCAAGATTTGTCTAACATAATTGCTTTGTGATTTTACATGCATTTGCCATATTAGTATTTCAAAATATTTTTTTTCATATCCATAATATTGACTTTAAACATATCACCTAGTTGTTATCAGAGTAAAGCACACTATGATATTTTACAAACTGCATATTATTATTATATAAATCTTTATTTATGTGGGTTAATCCCTTGAAATAAATATTTCATTTAAATTAGTTTTAAAATCATCAGGTTGATCTGCTCTGTAATAACTCACTGTAATAAAATAATCATCAAATGGTGCGACATGAATAAAAGACGACAAGACAACATGATAAAAGCAGGCGGAGGACATGAGAGTGGATTGCCTGGAGGGTGAAATGTAGGTACATTAAACTCAGAAATTGGTCAATAATACTTTCCCTCTCACTACTGAGAGGCAATTGAGTGGAATGTGGATTTGAGTGCATATCTGTGCTTTAATACGCTGAGAAGTATGGGGGTTAAACTGCGTGTCTCTGGGGAGCATGTTATTGACTGCTGACCATCCTATATTAATTCTCAACAAGCCTCTTCAGGGTAACAATGGAGATGAATTATTGTTGCACTGGGACAACCCTCTCCACCTAAACTGAACTACACTATACTGCTGTTCATTGCAGTTTTTGCTGTGACTGCGAGCCATGCAGATGCACTTTAGATTTGAACATGGAGGTATGTTGACAGAAAATAGCTTTTGTTTTCCCCTTTCCTCTCAAATTCTTTCTCCAATGCCACTGACTGCAGTCATTATTTCCAAAGTCTTGTCCTCATATGGATTTAAATGTGCTTGTGTAGTTGATGTGCCTCAGCTGAGGAAGTCAAGCAGCTGAGTTAAACAAGAGGCCTCATTGTTAATTTGAGCATCCTAGCTTATTAGTTTGGTTTTGATCTATTGGAGGCGGCTGGGTGTCATCCCATCGCTTGTTTTCCCTCTCCCACTTTGAATGGTACAAGTGACAAAAGGCCTCCCACACACAGTAGCTGGCGCAGTGTGATCACTGCATGCTGAGACACAGGGAGGTGTCAGCACTAATCTCCTTTAAAATGGCTCTCTTGTCTTACACCCAATGCTCACAGCATATCCTCAACACTGTAATTGTGTCTACTCGATGAGACTTGTCGTCCCACTTTTACTCCACTTTTGTTTCATACAGTGAGTGTGCGCCACTGAACTTATGATACATTGCACTTGACTGAGGAGTTGAAAATCAATGAAATGTTTTCACCTGCTATTCTCAGCCACATCACTGTGTCTTGTGCTTTTTAATCTCCCTTCACTAACAGAGGTAATAAGAAGTAATATGCAGTACAAAAACACAATCTGCTCCCCTTGTCAGGCTTGGGATGAAACCAACTTGTAAAATTTATACACAAGTAAAGTGATCGAGACTGTTGAATTTCACACAGGCTTAGGAATACTAATTGATGACTGCTTCTTCTCTAGGGCTTTCATTCAGTACCTTATAGGAAAATGGAGCAGGATTTGAGGTTTTATTTTCGTGACTAACCAAGTTTTTCTTTGATAACTAAAAAAGATGGAGGCTTCCACCACTTTTAATTGATTACAATGATGTTTTACATCCAGGTGCATCAGTAAATCATTTTCCTTATATCATAAATTGTTCCAGTGTTTTATTTATTATGGTCATGTTCTACGGGGTTACCTCAATACTATCAGTTCTCATGCATGACAAAAACTGCAAAGACAGAGAGAGAGAGAGGACATTTGTTTCAGTGGAATTTTCTGCTTCTAATCCACAAGCAAGCAGTGTGGTTGAAGTGTTTCTGAAAATATGAGAAAAGGCCCATAGCTGAGGTAGTTTTCCCAAGGTCACAGGCTGTGATGATGAGGAGCAGAGCTGACTTGATGCATCTGGACTTCATTATAGGAGGCTGGAACATGCTTCGCTATCATTCCTGCTATCTGCTGAAAGAGATGGAAGACAGCCGCAGAATCCAACTTAGCAGGGGTTGTCTTCCATCTTTCCTCGTGTTTGGGGGTTCGCCTTCCATATTCCTCTCATTTTCCCTTTTGTTATTCGAATAACTTCATCTTTATCTCAGCGTCTGTCTCTGAAGTGCTGTGTGTTTATGCAAAATCCATGTTTGGCATAGTTGTTGAGACTGAAGTGAAGATTGAAGTGCTCGTCAGTGCTTTAACTTCAAGTCTGCCTTACTTGGATGATTCCCCCCTCTTTCCCCCTTTCACTTTGCTGAGAAAGTTTCTTCTTCCTCTCCCATGCCTCGCTGTTGCCCCGGAAAAGTCAGAGCTAAGTCAGAGCTCTCCCCATCTTGCCCCCAGGACAGAGAGCACCTAGCCACATGCCTTGTAGGCTCGCCAGGAGCTCAGCGCCTCTGAACTGGCTGATTGCCACACAGAAAAAAACTCCCGCACTGTTGCCATTCTGCCATTTGCTTCCATGCGTGCAAACATGAAGTACATCAAAGGAGCATATTCACTTACCCCCTTTCTATACCCTCATCAAGCTATACACCCCAATCCCCGAATGCCCACCATGCACTCTTTCTCCTCCCTCCCTTCTCTCTTTGTCCATTATAAAAATTTGCAGATTAAATCAAACAGACTAATTTTCACTGGTGTGTCAGAAGCGGTGCACTGGACTGTGTGGCTAAAAGGAAAAATCAATGCAGCCTTAAGTAGGAGATCAAACTCAATATGTAGGTTTGGATTGAGCCATAGTGTCTTCATTACACCAAATAATCCTTCCTCTCTCTCTCTCTTGCCCTCCCTTTCTGTCTCTCTCTCTCTTAAAGTGTGCGTGTATGCTTGCATGTGTGAAAACTCCATGTGGGTACAAGACCAAGATGTGTATGGACCGAAATGTCCACTCTCAGAATAAGACATTTTTATTCAGAGCTGCCTTGGGTTCCTTTGGTCACCTCACCTGAAAAGTTAAGGCTTATGTTACTGTGTTGTTACTGTATATGTCTTGCCCAACATGGACTATATGTTCCACTTGGCACATCCACATATATAATACAAGATGCCAGGTATGACAACAAACCTCCTCAACCTTGATCATTTTCTGTCTGCGCACTCATAAACTGACAGCCTGTTAAGACCTCTCCTTTACAAATTAATGATTACAATTTGTGTGATGTTGTGTAATGACATCTATGTGCTACCTCATTCCTGTCCTTGTCACACTGTATCCCTCTTTGCTGTAATTTACTGAAATGGAAAAAGCTGCTCTTTCCATGTGAATGACACAAGTAACCACATTTTTGCTTTCATTTGATATGTCATTGCTGGACCTTGTACTATATCAAGAAACAACAGGGATCCATTATTGATATCTGGCAGCTAAAGTTGCATCACCTTGAGACTTCCGAAGGTGAAAAACAACATAGCACAACTGGGTGTTTTTTTATTTCTTTATTTATTTCTGTTTCCCTCTAGTGAGATGTCACTTCAAAAACAACCCGACCAAGGAATGTTATTATGCTGAGAGAATGTCAGGCAGTTACAATAGGCTGCTTAATGAGGTAGTGTGGCAAACTTTCAGGCAGGCCATAATATGAATTATTTGTCATTGGCTCTGTGCGTGTATGTGTGTGTGTGTGTGTATGTGTGTGTCTTTGGAAAGGGCCAAGTGTAAAGCAGGATGAAGGCAGGCCTTGATGGAGAGATGTGGCACTAGCCTGGGGGCTCGCTCCACTGTGAGGGTAGTTAGCTCACTGCACACCGCCATCATTAGGGACTAGGGCACTTGTGCTAGAAAGGTGACACACAAGCCTACATTCAGACAGCAGCACATACACATAACACCTGTATATATGCTGCACTTCTTCTCTGCAGCTCTTTCTCTGTCTGCCTTGCCCTCACACTCAGTCTTGAGGTATTTCTGCTTTGTAATCACTTAGACCAGAGTCCTTATAAGGACAGTTTAGTTGAAACACGCATCTTGACAATAAACATATAAATAAGATAGGACTCTGATGAGAGGGAACCAAAACAGTGGTTGGCTGAAAACCAAAAGAATGAGCTGAAGGATGCTAAAAAAAACTCTGTAGAACTAAGAACAACTGCAAGATTAGTGATTATTCTTTATGGGTTTATGCGTACAGTACTTTAAGCCATGTGATCGATTGTTGGCACAAAAATAGAAATTACAGCAGCTTTAAGTTCAGAAAGTTTACCACTGATGGGTGGCTATGGCTCAGCAAGTTGTCCACTAAACATAAAGTCCTCCTGTTCACGTTGATGTGTTCTTGGTCAAGACACTGAACCCCAGTTGCCCTAGTGCCTTGCATGGCAGCTACGCCTTCATCGTGTCCTGAATTTGCCTGCGGTGATCAATAAAATAGCTCATATAATATTGAATTCAACTTAAACGAGAAACCTTTGTTTTATTTAGGGTTGTAACTTATATACTTTCATTGCTGCTTAATGTCTGTATTATTTATTTGATTTAGTCAATGATAATTATTTAATTAACTTTTCCCAAAACTTTTAAACAAACTAACACTTTCATAATTGTCTAGCAACAGCTCCTGTAGCTATACTTGTCACGCATGTGAGGATGCTTTAAAAGCAGCATATCGCCGTTATCTCATGTAGGTTATTATAACAAACAGTAGATATTTGTTTTTTCTTTACGTTCTGTGCTGTGGCCCAACTGTTGCCACCTTTTATTTAGTGCATTCAGTCATTTAATTATAAAGGAGGACCATGGGTTTATGAGAGAGATTCAAGCTTTTATAAGAAAAAGGCCTTCCATGTTCTGGTCTGAAATGCTGAAATGTTTCTCTTATGGCGCATCCCTGCACTCCCTGTTGCTTATCCCTCTCCTCTGTGTACTTGATCGCTGCTTTCATTGTCCTTGTTATCAGAATCCATTGTAGTGCTGTACACACAATATGTCCTTAATGGATCCAAAATAAAACCCTTCTGATTAAAGATGGCCTTGTTGCTGGCACACTCTGGGATAGTCCTTTAGGGAAAGCATTGTGCACCAAATTGTACCAAATTCTCCCTTGTGTGGTAGCCCCTATTTATTTCTTAGATAAAAGAGATGCTTTCATATTGTAGGAAAGAGAAAATCTCCTAAAATACCCACCTTTCATGTGCATCATTTTGTTCTTCAAGGTTAGAGGACAATTGTTACTGAATAAAGAGTGGGATAATTCTTTCAAAATTTAGTTTTAGAAAAGAAGAGCGTATTTAGTCTACAAGTGACTCAGTGGCATGTATTAAATTTTATAAAAATAACTATAGATGGGGTTTTGAACATCAAAAGCTAATAACATATGAGAAGTAACCACTAACATTTCTGAAAGCAGAATACTTCCTGACTCCTGCCATCCAGGAGTTCTTTTACTTATTTACTCTGTTCATCAAAAGCTTTTTGGAGTTGTATTTGACTAAAAGTGCATGCAGTTGATTTATTAGTATTTTTAAAACACAAAGCATATAGCAACATATTGTAAAAAAAAAAATACAACCACAGAAATCATTCTCTCATAAGCTAAATGTATTTAAATCTCAAGTTCTTTTTACTTTATTTATGTATTTAAATCTCCTCTTCTTTATTAAAATAGCAATTTTCTCTTTCTCATGAGACCCAACTATGATGGCATCCCCATGAACATGGTCGTCATTTCAGTTAGAATGTTAAAAGACGCTGCTCTTGACTTTTGCTGTATTGTAGGCTCTTCTTTTCGCACAAAGAACCATTATAAAAGATTTCCACAAGGTCTTTAACTTTTTCTTAACAACGCAACATTGTTTGAAACGTTCAGATTTTGCTGCATACTATTGCATTATTGACGTGACCTGAATTCTTTACCTCTGTAGATAGTATGTTATCCTACAATCTTGCAAAAATCGTTTGGTTCCAGTTCATCCTTGGACACATGAATCCAATCTTTATCCGTGAGATGGGTCAAGAACAGCGCAAATAGGTCATGATTCCAGAACAATTACTCAAGTGCTTTTTGAACTGCTCAATTTTGCTGGCCGCATACTGGTCTTCTTCAAGGAGCACATACATACTAAAATGCATGACGACTGAATGAAAGTTCGCTCCTCTCTGACGAAGGTCACAAAAGTGCTGGCAATGGTTCAATATATGCTTTTGAAATATCTGCGCAATTCAGTATTTTTAATTTTTTTGCTTCAAGAGCATTGTGAGAGCTGCTTTCATACAAAGCTGCAGCTCCAAACGTGAGAGTATCTAAGAACAACAGATGTGTACAGAGAAACCCAATAATGACCCTCTACCCTGTTTTCTTTTAACTTCATATTAAACCTAATTGTGGTGAATGAGCAATATACTTTAAATATGGAGGATGATCTAAATCTGCTTATATGAAGCTGTGTGTGTTTTCATGTACAGCAAAGCAGTTTGTAGATGTTCACACTACGGTGTGGCCATTTTTCAATTTGGTTCTATCATCGTGAGCAGGGTCAGGGGTATATATCCCTTATTTTTTAATAACATCCGAAACAATATGTTTTTGTTTGTTTGTTGTAACCTAGAGGACATATTTATTGCTGTGCAATGTTTTCTGATTTGAATGCTTGCCTGCAGCGATGGCCTTCAACATTGCTCCTTCATACCACACTGACATCAAAACACGCCATTTCTTTACTCAGGTACACAAAGCCTTTTCTCCTTCTTGAAATGTAATAGAACTGTCACAGACGCTTCCATGTTATACATTGTGGTTTATAGTTCAAGGGTATAGCCCACACAAATGCATAAAGCGTTCACACTGTATATATTCAAAGGCAACAAAGAAGAGTCCTACATTTACTTGATCATAACTGAACCCATCCCCATGGTTTCACTACTTTTACTTGGTATTCATTGGAGGACAGTCTGTGTGTCCATGATCAAGCACAACATTATTTCAGCTACACTTTAATACTTTTTCAATGTTTCCAATGTTTGGCTACTGTGTTAAACAAACTTCAAATAAATAAAGAATCAATGCTGTTCTCCTCTGTGTATGGTGAGAATCCATAAATTGTTGCACTCACTTGCAAACACGTACACACAGAGACTGTTTTCTTGCAAAGCTGTTGGTGATCCATTGAGAACATCACGTAAGCAGAGACCAACCCAAACAACACAGCCTGCTTTGACTGCAATGTAACGCCTGTGTGCTGTTTCTAATACAGAAAATTTGTACACAAAATTCCTGACATAACTACTGATAAAACACCACTGGAAAAGCTGAAACGCTTCAGTGACAGTATTTCACAGATGAAGCTGCAACAAACGCACCTGTAACTCGAAGAAAAATTAAATCTGTTCTATGAATAAATATCCAACAACTTCTATATTAAAAGCAGTTTTAAAGGACTGAACGTGTGTTGACGTTAGGAATCTCTTAATTCTTTAGTAGACAACCACAATACACACAGGAATGGACAAGCTACTTTGTTAGTAAGAGTCACTCTTGTTTAAGAGTTCTTCAGCAAGTCACTTCATCTTTACCAGCTCCTGACGTGCTGCTCTGAGCTCATCTTGAACTCCGGCCTCCACCTAGATGGAAGCATCCCCTATGGGGATTTGTGAAGTTTCAGCTTTGTATTAATTAAGCGTGAGAGAACCATTTGCATGAGACATAGTGGATATGGCTAATTGTGGTCAGGCAATGTTGGCAAATTCTTCTGAAGTGTTAGAGATCAGATCTTCAAGACCTTTTTATGTGCAGCAGTGCTATATTACTCTCCACATTTTCTGCATATAATTAGACTTGAAGATTGAGTTGTACCATCTCTGGAGGAGTACATGCCATTATGTTTCACCTAACAGTCTAATCTTCTCTTTATGAAGTTCATATTTATTTTACCGTTAAAGCAACCTTTTTCATCAGTATTAGTAAATGTATCCATTACTTTCCATGAAGCCTAGTACATGGCAATTGAGAACAGGTAGGAACAGTCTTTCTCTTCTGGTTGAATTGTTTTTTTCAATGTGATGCTTGAAAGGGTGAATAGATACACTAATTTTCTATTACATAAATTGTACTTGCCATTTCATAAATTCCTGAACTAAATGATTCTTATTTCTCTTGGTAAAATATAGACTATACGTTGTCTTCTGGAACTCAACTAGCAGTGGAGAAAAGGTATCAGCCCCGTCCCAAATTACTTATCAGATAATTTCATGCTTTCCGTTTCTGCTCTGTTGGTAACATCTGCCCTATTTACAGTTTACAGTATTAGTGGATTTGACAATACAGACTAATAATTTGGCTGCTGGATTGCATAAAATCTTTATCTTCAGTTTGACAATTACAGTATCATAATCCTTAAAAGGCAACTTAAGACATTATAAGAGACTATTATGTTATTAAAGCCATTCAAATATATATATATAAATGGTTCCTTGAAGATTCTCTGTTGTGAAGTGTAGACGAAAAATAAAGCTGAATAGAAGCTACTTGCCGAGATGCCTCTTAGGTCACTGCACCTGCCAGGGAATTTCAAAATAAAAGAAAGACACAGATGTGCACATACTAAGTTGCTTTTATTAATACAGAACTGCATGCTACAGAGACTGTACAGCATAAACATTTATTCATTACAAAAAAACATGGTTTTGGAACCATTTAAAATAACAGGAAAAAACAAACAAACAAAAAGATAAGAGCATAAAATAGAACAGGAACATCACAGCCGTTAAGGAAACATTCAAACTATTTATCATTAGCATCTTAATAAACCAGAGAAGAAATCGACAGATTACAGTCGCGTCATGTCAACTACAATGGCACCGAGTGGATGATTCTCTTGTAGCTTTTTTTACAGCCTCTTGCAACATCAACATGCCTATTTTTTCTATCTACCTATATGTAGTAGTGTACTTAAAAGTGGCAGTTTGTGTATTTTTTTGTATTTAATAGTTTTTTTATGAACCTCCTAATATACATAATTTGGCCCTTGTGGGTTTATACAGTATGATGTCCGTCTTTTTATTAAGTTTAAATTTTAATATTTGACAATTTGCTACCAAACACATTTGTTATAGCAACATTTATACTACATACATAGCAATCTATGTAACGTCACAGCAAAGAATGGTATTGAAATTAAAAAAACAAACAACAACAAAACGAACAAAAAATCCCTACAGCATGTTTAGCGGGGCAGAGAAAATTATCACAAAATTTGGCACGGAAAATCTGTACACGAATCAATAAAAAAGAAGGGCTTTAGACACTTTTCCAACTACTGAAGACACGGTACCCACTGTCTTTTGTTTCAAGTTTACTTTTCTTCTTTTTGTAAAATGGCTTATAGACGCATTTCTCGAAATTGTGCATACTTCTGTTCATGAGATCTACACAGTACACTGAGTGGAATCCAGGTTTTCAGTGAGGAAAGAAATCAATAACAAAAGATTTGCCTTTTAAAACCTCCTTGTAAAAATGGATCATTCATATATAAGTCGCTTACCTTAAGAAAAAATATTTGTACAATGTATTAAGAAAAAAAAAGTCAAAAAGAGACACATACAAGATACAACAAGCAATCTCTAAAGCAATAAATACTACTGGTCCTAGCGTTGTGACATTTTAATAACCCGCATCCCACCCACCCTGACCTCCCCTCAAGCCCACCCAACTTGCCTGACTCCACCCCAAAGGTAAACAACAAAGAAAAAAAAAAGACAACGCAGTGGAAGAATGCATATTTAACACAGTAATCCCCCCTCCCCATTATTCTGTACATTTAAACAAGAACAAGTAACATCACAATTAAAGTTGTTCCTCAGAGAGGTGTCACTGCTAGCCTCATGCCCTCCTAGAGTTTGAACAGATGTCAAATGATTGGTTCGCAAGCTCGTATTTAATACAAATAAAGAAGTAGAACCAACTCTTTCAAGAAAAGGGCTCACTGAATAATCTAGCCTACCTTTTTATATCCGTCTTTTAAACATTTTGAAATTGAACTAGATAATTTTTCTGTATGCACTGTTTAACACTACAAAAAAAGACAAAACAAAATTCATAAAAATTTTGGCAGATTCACAAAGCTATACTACAGCTCATTGTATCATTTCTTTATAATAATTAGATTTTTGATAATGATAGGTCAAATATTGACCAATGAACTTTAATAAAACAAAAACTAAGATTTCAAAGCCTTATGGCACAGAAACATATAGAGGAAAAAAAACTGACGGCAAGTGAAATATAGCAGAGAGAGGGCCTAGAAAGGTGTGTGATGTGTGTGTGTGCAGAGCTAGAAAAGAGGAGCAGAAGAATAGGGTAGACTATTCTATAGACTTGGTCACTAGCGACAGAGGCTGAGGAGCCGTGGAGGGGAGGAGCGAGTGGGAATGACACAGCGAAGCCGAGGGCCGGGCCATTGAGGACGCCACAGAGGAGCCCGGCTGCCGCGAAGACGAGACGTCACCGTGCTCCAGGGCTCCGTTGTGGGAGGAGGCGCCGGGCGTTTTGCTAGCTGCAGCAGAGTTTTCCAGCTGAACCAAAGATGGTGGTGGAGGCCCAGCCAGGAGATGTGGGTGGTGGAGTGGCTGGTGGGCCGGTTTCATAGTCAGTGAGAGAGGTTGCATTTGTTCAGTCTGAGGTTTGGACTCTTTTGAGGAGGGGGAGGGAACCACTGAGGAGGGGGAGGATGGGGGGGAGTCTAGTAAGCTTCCGTCCGTAGAGGGAGGACTGGCACAGCTGCCTTCACCTTGGATGTAGCGAATGCACTTTTTTTTTCTCCTGAGGGACAAGGCGAAAGAAAGAAAAACATATTTTAGCATCATCATCTTCAAACGGCATTGCATCTTAGCACCGTTACTGACTTGAATGCACCTTCACCTTTATATAATGATGGAAAACCACTACTTGAAACTAGTCTCGTGTAGGAGTTAACAGTTTGCAGGTGCATTTAAGTAGCTTTATAAACCTTGTGCTAAGAAGAAAGGTCATAGTAATGACACTTCCCAAATACTAATCCACCAGGCAGGACAGACATGAAGGAAAGATCACAGGAGAAGCACCTGGACACAAAGCAACAGGAAGATGAGGATGATCATGAGAGGACAAAATGAAGCAGAGTAGATCTAGTAATGCTCTCTGGATGTAAATTCTGCCTTTCTTACAGGCAGGGCTACATCTGGGGATCGGCTTGTTCTCTGTATCAACACAAGGTTACTGGACCTGTCTTACTCCTCGATTTCTATCTGGCCCTACTCTCACTTCTCCTGAGGGGACAGAGTTTGGATGCGAGGCGAAAAAGTCCACAGTACCCTGCATCTACCCCACAGACACAAGTGTGTGTGCATGAGGGGTCAAGGCATCACGTTTGCATTCCTGCCTGGGGTCAGGACCCTCCCCCTGCCTGCTGAGTCCTGAGGCCAGGCCTGTTGCCCTCAGTGGAACCTGATGTACGAGCATGGTGTTGGGGGGGTTAGGAGAAGAGGGTATTGTTGCATTTATCTGTGGTGACTCTGCTGTGAAGGCTGTGTTCAAATTTGGTTAAGGGGGAATCTCTGCCCACCTCATCTTTACCATGACCCTGGCAGTGACCCCTCTCTTAGCTCTCTATTCTATCACAAGGATGCCTGAAGGCCATGGAGTATTAGTATTTGAGACTCACAGACAAGAAGACAGGGAGTAGGTAAAGTAAGGTGTTTAAAAAGGAAAGATTGAGGCTGAGCTACTGTTTAATTAATGGTTGTCAAACCAAAGCTCTTCCTGTAATTGTGAAATTCTACCTAAACACTGGGAGAGCAGATTACTGAGAATGGAAAGGAAGAAGGACATTAACAAATCACACAAAAAGGCTCATGAAACCTTGATCGCATGCTAAGATGAAAGATAGGCATGCATTTCTGATAAGCTTGGCAGTACAAGCACACAACACCAGACAGTATAGAACACTAGAAAAAGAGTGGAGATAAGGCTTTTAAGTACATTCTGCACTGATACTGTAGCACCGGGTGGTTCGGCCTATCGACCGGGCGTAAAAAGGTATCATTTTGCTACTACATACACATCTTCCTCTCGATAACTGTCTGTCAAACTGCAGCAAATGAGCTAATATCCATTTTTTAACAGACATATTGATTCATAGTATGTGCCCGTGTATGTTATTGATTTCTCTGTCTCAGGGGAAATTCGACCAGATGCATCTTGCAGGAAATGGAGCCCAGTGAGAACTTTTAACCTCTCCGCTCCTACAACGAAGACTGAATTATTGCATTTTACAGTCTCCTGATCTGCCATTATCATTTGAGAATTAAAGCTGTATTTTTGGTTATAAGTGTGTCAGCTGGAAAGAAATAAAAGCTAAATGGAAACACTAAAGGTGGACTGTTTAAAAATGAGTGAGTAGTTGTTGTTGGACAATCCGTACTTAAGGTTATGATAAAAACTCAGATATCCCTTGACATTGGTTTGTAAACTTCTGAGAATAAACTCGTCACAGCAAAGTTTAGCAAAATACTAAAATCACTGGACTAAAGTTTATTTCGAGCCTACACACACGATTAAAACAGTACAGATGAAACGTGTAGCAGCAGTAGCAAACAATGTGTTGCAATGGCTGGAGCTGAAGAGTTATGTCAAGAAAGAAAGGAGCGGGGTGTGGAGCAAGCCAGACACAGAGAATGGTATTACTTAGCAGAAACAAATACCTACCATGAAAATATTTCCAATTCAAAGACTGCTTGTGTCAGAACAGAAAGACAACAGGTAGGGACTAAGTAAGGGTTATTGAAGAGGAGTTTGGAGGAAGAAGAGGTGGAGAAGGAGGAGGAGGAGGAAGAGGGCACAGAAAAGAGTGTCACTGAGCAGGCCCTCAGAGAAAGCAGGGCTAAATTTGTAAGCATAACATTGTTATTCAAAAGGTGCCAATTAGAACATACATGACAGTTAAGATGGGGGGAATTATCCACTGCCTGGAGAGAAAATGGATTTCGACCACAAGTGGGATGGTAAGAAATGTTATTTCAAAATACATTAGGAAACCGTGATCTTGCAGCAAGACGTTTTGTTGAGATAAAATATTCAGTTATCTTTTTTAGAAATCCATTTTCTGCCACTGGGCTTGAACCAAGTTCAGTGTAGAAAAATCACTGTGAGCGAATGTTTAGCATGAAGCTCCTCAGTACGGAAAAGAGCAGAAGAGTTTGCCATCCGTTACCACACTGATGGAAACATGTTTTAGAGGGATTTCTGAACAAATAATCAGGAAGAAGAAGCTGCTCATTGTGGATGTCTTCCTCCCATTGGTACTACAGCAGTTATACCTGCATGGTTTGCACCATAAACTCAGCTGGTCAAGCCCGAACAAGGCACGACACTTCTTTGGGGTATTTGCATCTGTTAGCCAAAGAGGTAGACACAAACATACACAAAGAGACAAAAAAAAAAAGAAAAAGAA
The DNA here is from genome assembly GCA_032353495.1 of Ctenopoma kingsleyae. Lineage (NCBI taxonomy): Eukaryota > Metazoa > Chordata > Actinopteri > Anabantiformes > Anabantidae > Ctenopoma > Ctenopoma kingsleyae. Next base: position 11,018,874 of record JAUBNQ010000011.1, read on the forward strand.
AGAAAAAAGAAAATGGACACGTCATTTCACAGACAAAAACATTTAGCCAGGGCTTAGGTTTAGGCTGGCAACACTGGGATGTCCTCCATATTGACCAAGCCATAAGGCTCCAGATCCTCCAAGCCCCGACCTGCCAGTTTAGGATTTGTGACCAATGTCAATGAGGCTATTATACTGTACATCCTGCAATAAAACCCCTTTAACCTCACAAATGCTTCTTTATCAACACATACGTACAGACAACATTCATACGAACACTCTGGCATTTGCTGTTAATACCCTTCTTCCCAAACAGGAGGTAAAAATTAAACAGTGGCAACCTAGAGATAGACCGGCAGGGCGTGGCTGGAGGAAGCTGAGAGGTCATGATAGCCTGGCAGGACAGACAAAGGGAGGGAAGAGCAGGGCAAGAAAAGGCAGCAGCAGAGAGCAGAGGAGGAAGTCCCAGCATAGAATTACCCAGCCTTCACCTGGCCCTCGCCGGTGCAAGCACACACCATACACACCTGCACGGGCCACACCAGTTATTCTGTTGATCAAGCCCAAAGCGCGCTCGACACTTCTTAGGAGCGCTCAGGTCTGATGCCGCAACAGGGAAGGGAAGCCAGCAGAGAGGAGGAATAGAACCAAAACCAAAAATAAGAACAGAAATCAAAAGAAGGAGAGATATAAGGAGAAAAAAAACAGATAACAGTGAATCTATGAAGCTTGGCAGTGGCTCATTGTGCAAGAAATCTCCCCCAAAACCCCCATAAAGCCATTCTCAAGTGTGCCTTTAAAGACAGGACTGAACACAAGTAATGTGTTTCAGATATTAGTAAAATCAAAATACATGCAAATTATGATATTAATACAGAAACAGTCGCCTTCAGTCGGGTAATCTAAATACTGACTGGGGTTAAAGCTGGAAGATAACATGCTAATTTGGTTGAGAGGAAATAAACAGAGCAAATTCAGACTGGATTAATTTACTGCTTAATGTTATCAGTGCACTATAGTTTCAAAAAGACAAGGTCAAGGTGGTAGAACTAGGCAGCAGTAGCAGATTGCTAAAACAGCATGGTTGTGAATTAGCCCTAGCCAGGGAAAGGATTAAAAAGGCTGGAACCTGAAGAGGGAATCTACTCCTTAGACCTGGCATCAAACACTTGACTGTTTTCCATCAGCATTGGCTGTCAGTTGCAGAAAAGCCGCCAGTCACTTACTAGCTCTACTCAGTAATTGTGTCATTATCAGAAGTAGAGCAGAGTGACAGCAGAATACTGTGGAGGAGTGTTTGAGTCCAGGCCTCATCTGACTAGAGACAGATTTAAACGGGGAGTAGGCCAAACTCATGCTGGCGTATAGGAAAGGCACAAGCGAAGCTATTGAAGCATATAGATTAAGGAGGTTTACCCTGACGCCACTTCCTCCAGGTCATACTCCACAATGATAATCTAACTTTATATGGTCCCTCAAGCATAGTGCAAAGTAATTTTGCCAAAATACGGAAAATGCTCTAAACTAAGAAGCAACATGAGTAAATGGTGGTAAATTAAATGAAATATAACCTAACTGGAAATCAAATAAACAGTAGCATCATTTAAAGAAAGGGTAGCAGTAAACAAAACAAAAAGAGCATCTTTCAAAATATATAATTTTAGCTTAAACCTGCCTAATATTGTACATCCAAAGATAAATAATTATACATCAACTTAAAAAGAAGAAAAAACAGTTAGTAATTTAATACTCAAAATGGCATTAGCACCTGTAATCGGAGGGAGTGAAAGGCAAGGGTTTGGAAAATATTCTCTGTGTTCTGAAAAAAAGAACAGATAGAGAGGCCTTCAAGAAGAAATCCGTCACCAAACGAGCGCAATATACATAATAACAAGTCGGCAATGCTTCTCACAATATGATCAGAAGAATAAAAATGGATAAATCATAGAAACAGCAAACCTCCTTAATTTTAAGATGTAAGTGATTTTCTTTTGTTGGTATCAAAGCATGCATGAAAGCAAGCAAGGGGCAGCCCAACACACACACACATGCACAGTCACTCACACACACTCAGACACATGCACGCACACTGTAAAGTAGTGCAGTCTATCTGCAGGGCACAGGCATTTTAAAACAGGGCCACGCACACAACACTAGCAAAGTTAATGGCTCTCACAATGCTTCAACTTCACATTCTCAAAACATACATATCACAATACCAGAACGCTAAGGGGCAAAGTGGGGAAGGGGGGGGGGGTGTCAAGAGGGGAGGTGAGAAGGAGTGTGGGGGGTCATGCATATTCAGTTGTTATTAGCTGGGGAGAGCTAGGGAAAATTGGCAAAGGGGGGTATTACAAGCAACTCTACCATTTAAATATTGCATTGGATAGCATAACTATACCAAAAAAAAAAAACAAAGGCAGGCACAATAACACACACACACACACACACACACACAAAAACATAACACAAAAAAACTAGCTTGACTTTTATCTTGCAAGATGTCACATCTGCCTGACACATGATGGGGCTCTTCTAATATAAGAGATAATTGCAGCTCACTTACCATTGCTCTCTGCTTGCTGCTTTTCCCTTTTTCTCTTCTTCCTTTTCCCCTGTTGGTTAGCCGCCAAAAAAATAGAAAGAAAAAAAAATAGACACAGACAGGAACCTTAGTTATTATATTGCAGAATGCCCAAAACATGAAACAGAGAATAGGACTTATTTTTGTGTTTACTTATTTATTCATTCATTCTTTCTCTGCCTTTTTTTCTGCTTCTGCCCTCCGGTTTGTAACAGACACTGCAGGCCAGAGCCAAATTCTCCCTCCTCTCTCTCTTTTGACTTTTTCTGCTCTTTTCTTGTTTTTTCTGTAATCTTTTGTCTTATTTTCCTCTGCTCTGTGAACATCAAGACATCTTGACGAGCTTGTGGTTTGGAAGACAGATTTCTCTAAAGCTGTTCGTTGAAGTCTCCCCTGGTCAGCTTGACCTCAATACTGGACGAAACTGATGAGAATCTGTGCACTTATGTGTCAGAACAAAGGGTTGAGGGCGCAAAACATTCACAAGTACTCATATAAACAACACCACGGTCAGGCTTTGTTACAAATATTCCTTCATGTCATAACTGGATGGAGTTAGGTCATGGCAATTTGTTCCGTCTCAGATATACGTACATATAAAAAGAACATTACAGAAGGACAATGATTGCTCTGGCTAGATATAAAATAGCACTAACAATAATATATAGCACTAATTGAATAAAATGGCACTTGCGCTGGTCATGTGACCTAGTAAAAGGGGGAAAAAAACTGGTTTGTTACGACTTGTAAACTTAAAAACTTACATAGTTGTCTCGTGCTGACCAGCCTGGGTACAGCTGCATGTGGAGCTGTCGTTCTTTCCTGGCCAGCTCGTAGTACTTGGCCTGCTCCTCCCGCGATAGGGCATGCCACTGTGCAATGAGAAAGAAGACATGGAAAGAAGACACAGAAGTATTTTCATCATGAATTGGAAAGATTTAGGTGGAGAGGCTGTCAACTAGACTAAAATCTACACTACTGGGCCATCAGGTCACCCAAAGAAAAAAAAAAAAAAATTAATCTAGGGCAGTGATCATGATCCCTGAGCTCCACAACTTCAGGCTGTTAACTGCATGAATTCATCCACTGTAATCAACTCTTTACTTCGACTATTACTTTACTTCGTGTTATTGTGTATGTAGTGAGCTTTTAAGACCTACCCTCCGCCCCAGGATCTGGTTGATGGCAGCACTTTCTTTCAGTGTGCACTCAGCCACCACCTTGGCCCGCATCTCCTTCATGTAGAGCATGAAGGCATTCAGAGGCTTCTTTATGTGGACCTGTTTCTTTTTCTCCTCTTCCTTTTTAGCGTCTGTCTGTTTCCTGTGAGGGTGCAGAGATCAGGGAGGTGAGCACAGTCAAACTACAGGTGGTTCAGATTTATGTCTGACGGAAAAAATGTTCACAGGTCAGAGAAATTCAACTTACGAGCTGTTGAGAGAGCTGATGTCACTGTGGGACGATTCCTGCTTGACGTTGGGTGTGACGATGGCTGGGTGTGGGATGCCCGTAGTGTGCAAACTGTGGTGAGGGGGCACCATGTGTGGGGGGAACCTAGAGGACAGAAGACTGTGTAAATCGTCAGAATGGACACGGGTGAAATGAGAAGATGGAGCACATGTAAACACAAGACTGTATAGCGTGGCTAAATTAAAAATAAATTTCCATTTCCATCTTTAAATGACATGTCAAAGTTATCAAGTTGTCAAAGTGTTTTATCCAATTTACTTCATAGAAATGGAATTGGTCCTTTAGCCACAAGACATAAATGCACATACAAACATCCACATGAAAATGTCCAAGGCTGATTGCTGTATTATTATTCACAACCAGAGGAGTTACATTTTACTACTCAAAATGAGTGTTAGGTCAAATGCTTCACAATTTAGTTTGAGCACAGAATCAAGCTTGGACAGCTACACACTTTACACAAAGGTATAACAACAAATTAAGGTAAACAATCAGTGTTAAGTTAGAACAATAAACAGTTGTGTTGTGTGGCAATAATGAAGTCCAACTGCACAGGAATATATCTCCCGAATGCCATTTCTAAACCCCACAAAGTGTATACAAATGCAAAATATACCTGTGTTTAATTATCACCTAATTAGATTAATATTACTTAATATATGAAATGTGTCCTAACCAACAATTCTTGTCATACGCTCAGTGATTCGTGAGTTTGCTGTACTGACACTGTGTAGACTTTTATCAGTGACAGTCATGGCTTTTATCAGTGCTGAGACTGATTCCACACTTCCACAGATGTAAAAAATGTTTGAGGAAAATGTTTATACCCGTCTTAACAACTGTCACCAGCAATTGCTGAAAAAATGGTTTCCAAATATTATTTGAGGAAACTGCATTTTAGCAGGTAGGCAGGTATGAAAAAGCCAGGTTTTGGAGGGGTAAAGCTTGAACCATTATCTAGATTAACACATTCTATCAAAGTCTAGTTTCACTTCTGATATTTGGTTTCTATTTGCTGCCTCCCCATTCTTTTCTGCCAATTCAGCACTGTCAGCAGCACTGACATTTTTATCTTCATATCATCCGTCTACACTCCAATCATCATTTCATCATCTCTAACGGCTCCACATATGGAGGCCAGAAACCCTTATTTATGGAACTGTTTCACCGGCCAGAACAGAAATAAGACACTGCTGCACTGTGTGTGCAAGTGTATGCATGACGCTAATTATTTGTGTGTGATTACTTAAACATTTATGCATCCAGCTACATGTGTACGTTTACAGCATGACACCACGGCCCCACGTGACCACAGACAAATTTAAGAGAAGAGAGGAGGATGAAGGAGAAGGAAAAAAGGAGGAATAATTCTTTTTTTTTAAAGCAGCTCATTATCCGCCTGTGTCTGGCTGCATGGCTCCGAGCCAGAATATAATGATGAGGATAAACTCGCCAGGAACAACTAGTTTCTGTTGGAGGCCATCTCAGGGGAATGCCAGCGCGCTCCCCCCTCAAACTCTTTCCCTCTTTTTCTCCTTTCCCCTCTTCTCCCTTCATCACTGACACATTGGTGTTTGTGCCATGTCATCCGTTGATGGGGAGTTCGGTAGCAGTGGCTGCATATCGCCCATCATTAGGGCTGCTGCATTTTCTTCTCTCACTCCCTTTCCTCTCTCCCTGTTCACGCTCCCTCCTTTTCTCTCTGTGCACTTGTTAAAATTTCCTCTGTTGCAAGATCTATTTTTTCTCCTCTTCTTCTTCTTCTTCTCCTTCTTCTTCTCTACTCCTCCCTGTCCCATCTCCACCTCCACGCTCCTTCACTCCCTCCCCCTTCTCCTCCTGCTGCCACTGCATGGCCCAGGTTATGGTTTAAACATGACGACCATCCCTTTGAAGCACAGGTCTTCATCATCATCATCATCACCATCATCATCCTCCAGCCTCATCAGCAGCAAGCAGCACCTTGGACCAATTTAACCAACACACAGAGGGAGATGCAGCGGAGACCCCCACCCATACACCCACCCGAACCCCAGGGCTTCTACGTCTCAATCTGAAAGGTAAGAATAGCTGGTCACGCTGGGGTGGGGGTGGGGAAGAGGGGTGGGTCACTGGTGCAGCAAGCCCAGTGTCAGCCAGCGCTATTTAATTGCCAATGTGAAGCAGTAGCCCCCATGCCTGTTTAATGTATAATGATCTGGCCAGTGTGCTTCTCCCATTCCCCAGGAAAAGAGAGTGAGCAAGATGATGGGGGAACATATCAAAGGGCAGGCTTAAGCATAAGGGGCAAAGGGGCCTTCGCATCCTCCCACCTGTCTCTCTCACACACACACACACACACACACACACACACACACTATAAAGGACCTGAACCAGCTCCAACCCCATTATCAAAATAA
>JAUBNQ010000011.1:11031725-11055624 GCA_032353495.1 Ctenopoma kingsleyae
ATGTTCAGGGGGAGACGAGTGAGACACCAAGCTGCTTGTGTGTGTGTGTGTGTGTGTGTGTGTGTGTGTGTGTGTGTATGTTTAGTCTGCACTCTCATAGGCCACACACCCTCATTAGTGACTTTAACCCATGCAAGAAAGAAAAAAAGCTCCACTGAGGCACATTTCCAAAAGACTTTGAAAAACATTAATGGGACTAGATGTTGGCAGGGGGGCATGCATGCATAAGATGCTCAGTTGCCTGACGCTCATTGACAATACAAATGCAAAGCTGTGGGTCCAAGCTGAAACAAATGTGGGCACAGCTTAATGCTGCAAACTAATCATGTGAACTGGCTGTTTGAGAAACAAGTTAATATCAGGCCTGAGCAAAAGAGCATAAGAACATGCAACAGTTCAGAGCCCTCAGTTTTCACTGAGAAGATAAAGCTGTCTATATGTATGGTCCATACCAGCCTGGCCATCTAAACCTCTATTCTATAGTAATGGAGGTAGTGGAGCGGTGGTGGTGGTGGGGTATATTCCCTATTGCCATGGTCCCAATGAAAGATTAATGAACCCCAGCAGAACTCCAGGGAGGCAGAGAGACTCCTGGGACTCATTCACAGCCCTCAGCTGAAAAGGCTGGGAAGGAGACAAGGGTTGGGGGGGTGTGTATGTGTTTGTGTGTCGGGGGCGGTATGAGGAATGGGCTTCGTTAAAAAGAAACACAAACCAAGACACTCCTCGTTGCACAGGGGCTCCTGATCTGATCTGCACATCTACACCAGAGGGAAGAAAAAGTTAAAAAAAAAAACTGGTAGAAAAACAATCAGAGTGGAGATTATGACAGCTGCCAAATGCAGCTGACGAGTCAGTGGCTCAATGCAACAAGATGGCCTCTGTCTCCCTCTTTTGCTTTTTCTCTCGTCTCCCCCTAAGTCTCACCTCCTAACCTCTTCCTTCATGACTCCCCACTCCTCCCTCGGGTAATGATGTGAAAGAATGTTGTCAATTCTTTATTTCTCTTTGCTGAAAAGCTTTAGTGGCCATTTAAATTAGTTCTTTTGTTCGGGGGACCGGGCCATTGAGAAGACAGTTCAAAATGCCCATCCACTGAGTCCACATTTAGCCGGAGCGTGTTAGAGAGGATGTGTATGGGACTGAGAGGGGGAGAGAGAGAGAGCGATAGAAGCCTGACAATTTACATCACAGTCACTTGTGGTGTAAGAGTGTGCTCTTTTTCTGAAAGGCCTAGAGTGAGGCAAATACCAGGAGGCTGGACTCACTGCCACTGCCACAGACAGTGGCTTGACGTGACGGAACAAGTTGTGATTCTAAGCATGCTGCTGGCTTTTGACGTTTTAAGAATAATCCCTCTTTCTGTCTTTTTACTTTCCCTATAAATTCTTATTTACTAAAAAGGGTGAAAACTCAAAAACTTCAATGTGACGTCAGTCAAACCCACAATGTTGAGCACCTAGTGCATATGTGGTCATTGAGCTGATGTGGACTTCCTGTGATTTGATGTTTTCAATCAGCTCACACGCTCACTCTGCACTGCACATACTGTGACGTCAAGTCAACACCCGGTGGTCCCGGCCGAAAGGAGGCCCACCACCTGCCCTATGGCCACTGTGGGACAATAAAAGCCCAGGGTTCGTCTGGCAGGCTGCTGGGTGCTTCAGCCGCACGGAACCCACAGAGCACAGAGAAACAAAAGCAGGCAACATGGGAGGCTTTATTCTCCCTTCTCCACAAAAGCCAGGGGAAAAGAAAGAACATTTCCTGCCCCTACACCCCCGCTGACTTGCATCTTTCCAACCACCTCCATCATTACAACAAACAGATATAACAAAAGACAAATAGAAACACTAGTCTGTAGCCATGATGACCAGATTTACAAGCCTCAAAAAGAGATTTCACATTCAGAAGACCCTGAAGAAAAACTTAAGAGAACACACTTGCATGAACATCAATTGACTCTTTCCATGTCCAGGACCCATACGGCGCCTGCTGCTGAGGAAGGCCAGCGCTGTGAAGTGCGGGCAGCACACTTAAGTACAGCAGACACAAAGAGGAGCAGTAGTTGCCGCCTCTGGTGATGTTATTGATATATTTCTGTGGCTCTATTCTATTTTATTTTTCTATTCCCAGCTCTATTTCCAGGCTTATATGCCCAAAATAAAAAAAAACAAACACTTTGCACACTGTGTACACTTTGCAGCACTATCTTTTGGTTTCAAAACTTCTAATAAAAGGTAAAAAAAAAACTTCTAAAAATAAGTAATAAAGTAATACTGTTCTGTCACTGTGAAAACAACATTTTGGAAGTGGACAAATGAATAAGCGTCTTCAAGTCAGGTCTTCTGGGGAGGAGTAGGCAGAAGGGATGACAAAGCAACAGCCGGACAGAGTGAGACGGGGGTGGGGGGTGGAGGCCAGATAGGAAAAAGCTGTTGGCCTTGCATTTCCGCCTGGTGGCACCTTGCAGGGGCCAATTTGAGCCCTAAATGTGAAGGTGGCGACCTTGTGAGCCCAGGGGGTGGCTGTGTGGAGGGCTAGAGCCTCTGTCTCTCTGCTTTATGTCATGATATGATGAGTTGTCACAACAGCTTGCGGGGCGCTAATGAGCTGTAGTGAGGCCGGGACAGGGAAGGGAGACCAGGACGAGAGGAGAGAGATGTGGGGATGACAGTGCTGTGATGGATTGGGGTCCTCTCAGGCCTCCAAATTCCAAAGCAAGCAGAAAAAAAAAAGCTGCCAGAGCGCCCAGAGTCTCTCCCAGAACGTGCAAGTGGCCCACGTCCAAGGCACATGGAGTGACAGCACGCAAAAAACACACACAGCAGCAATACTGGGGAGCTGGGGGAAAGCGTCAGAGAAGAGTAATTTGAAAGTGTTTGGTTTGAGCAAAGCAAAAAAGTACAAACTGTGCTGCTACCAATCTATTGAATCATCTGTTATTTCTCACTGTTGTCCTGTTAAAATGTTTACACACACTTGTTTTCCTTTGGGAGGTATAGAGTGCCCCCTCCAGGCTAAAGATCTTCATCTCTAAGCAAACCCCATATCATGCCAACACACACATGCCCTGGTAGCACTCAATCAAATCAAACCTCTCATTCAAGCAGACAATCTAAAGGAATACTGGAAGATTAACAGCAATGGAATATGAATTGCTCCAACAAATTACTGGTTTATCAGAGCCACAATCTTCTAGCAAAGCATGATGATTAAAAAAAAAACCCTGCTCCATTTCAGAAATAATATTTCTTGGTTAATCATTACAGGAAAAAAAAAATCTTCACAATATTAAGAACCTGGGAATTGTAAGGGGGGAGAAAAGGGATTTACAGTAAGAAGCAGACACAGAGGTGTTGATCAGTTTTCTCTTTCACAGAAGATGCGTCTCTGAGGGCAAGTGGCTCCCGAGACCACAGTATATTTAAAAGTTAATCTATTCACTTTGCTGCAGTGACATGCCGACTGCTTGATCAGAGCGCTGAACAAAAATATTATGTGGGCCAGAGCCTTTGCTCCCCTTCCTCCTGCTCTCTTCGCTAGCACTCAAGTCATTCGTCACCATTTATTTTTGCTTCCCATCTTTGATAGTCGGCACATCAAATAGAATTGCAGAAAGGACATGTTCTGATATGTCACAGATAAATAAAACTGCGCACAAATAGCTTAAATATGAAGTGGTATTTGGTAGAACTGTTGTATTCTGTGAAGACAAATCGCCTCTTAGACACACACGTGTTAAAGCTTTTTCTTTTCAATGTAAATAGCCTCTTGAGTCCTCATACCTGAGTTAAAGGGGCTTCTCTAAGAGGTGATATTGTATCACAGTGTTAAGAGCCAGACTGAATTCTGCCTTTTGAAATGCAATCAGCCCCTCAGAATTTCAGTTGAAAGCCAGGCAATTAAGAGTTTGAATTGGATGGCAACGTTAACAAAGGAATATGTTAATCTGTGAGGTTACTGAAAACTTATTTCATGATTAAGACATGAGCTTGATCAAATCATGTTTTGTTAAGTAAACAACATTTTTCTGAGAGAGACATTTATCTGAAAGTGTACTTTTTAATTAATGTAGATATGTTGTTTATAGTATTTATTATTTAGGCCTCAGTTGAAGAGAATGAAAAACCTTAAATAACTGTAACATGTACAACAATTACAAAACTGAGGAGATTAAAAGTTGTGAGCAGTTAACATGTAAATATATATGAATATACACAAAAGTTTTATAAATGGCAAAATATTTAAAATCAGATGTCCACCACTCCCTCAGCCTAAACAACACCCCCACCACCACCACCACCAGCACACACACACCACCACCACCCTACTACCAACCTGCACCACAACAACAACCTGTCAGAATAAAGCTAAGAGTCGTCAGTGGTAAGAAAAAGCAGAGACAGTGAAGAAGAAGAAGGGGAGCAGTGTTGCGTTACTCACCCAGCTGCTCAGACTGAGATGCCAGCAGCCCACCTGCTGGAGGAGAGAGAGCCCGGGGCCCAAGGCTCCTGCCTTGGCTCCCGTCTCCTCCGGCCCGGCTGGAGTTCCATCCCGCGGGTACATGACCCTGTCGGTCCCACCCCCGCCCCCTCCTCCTAGTTCCACCTGGCCCCCCCCAGCTCCTCCTTCCCCCACTCTATACCGGGGAGAAGCCCTCTTGCTTCTCTTGGCCGCTTCTCTCCTCCACTTCTGCTCCTTCTTTGTTTGTTACTGCCTTGGCTCCTTCCTCCACTGTGTGTGAGTGTGTATCTGGGCATGTGTGATGTGTGTGCATGTGTGTTTATCGTCCCCCTTCTCTTTGCACTTGGTGCTGTGGCCGGCTGACCATTGTTCCTGCAGGTTTTGACATGAGAGTGTGTGTATCTCTAGAAGTGTCAAGAGCAGGCTCAGCATCTGAGGCCTAGTTTCCCCATAAACACACAGACAGCCACCACAATCCTCCCACATCCATCCTTAAAAAAACCCTCCAAAATCCTTCACTCTAACCACAGAGGCACTTGTTCTTAGCGGCCAGCAGTCTCCTCTTCTTTCTCAGTGAAAGTTTTGAAGTTGGCGACAAGAAGTACAAGAAGTGAGAGTCGGATTGTGGAAGGAGAAAATGAAAAATTACTGTGAGCAGCTTTTCAGCACTGCAGCAGTCTTCCCACTAGCAATACTCCAGAAAAAAAATATATACTCACAAACACACATACACACAAAAACAGTTATTACCCAAATCCCTGCTGTACGTTGGGTCTGTGTATGTGTTTATTAGAGTATGTGTGTGTATGTGTGTGGGCTCTGCTGTGCCTCCAGGATGCCCAGAGACGAACTGGCAGCTTGAAAAGCTTTGGCTACAAGGTAAAGTGAGCAAGGCGAGCGATGGAGACAAAGAGGAGAGAGCAGGAGAGGGAGAGAGATAGAAAGGAAAAAAAGGAACAAGACACAACAACATCCACAAAGGGAGGGCAGGCTCAGCAAAGTGTGGCCAACAGTCACTTTATCTGTGTGATGCTGACAGTCCCCTCTTCATACCCACTTTCCAGGGGGAGAGGGAGAGAAAGTCTTCACTCTGACACAGATGTGGCACCTTTCGTCGTGATCCTTTTTACTTTTTTTTCCCCTTCTCGTCCTTTTTCTAAACAATATCTTGGAGTGGAGAACAATTCTCTCCTAACTCCCCCCTCAACTCTGTCTCCATTCAAGGTTCATGTGAACAAGGCCTCAAGCCCCTCCTCACCACCCTCTTCTGCCCATTCTCTTTTGTCCACAACTATTTCACCTTCAAATCCATTCTTCTTCTCAATACTAAAGTCAAATGACAAGCTTCACATGGTCAACACTTTTTATTTCCAACAAGCACAAAGAAATTCAAGAGATCTGCTGGCCATCGGTGCGTACACGTACATGGCGCATTAAAGGGGAATTCCATTAAACACGACTTCTAGTTTTTTTATTCAGAAAAACTAAACGTGTTCCTAAAATTTGACACATAATGTAAAATATATTACAAAACAAATATTATAATTGCTGCTTTAATTGTTGAGATGGCCGAGTAAAAATATTTGTTCCCACATTAAATATTTAGTATTAGGAAAACATTATCTAGATGCTTAATAAAAAAATAAAGGCAAACAATTTTAATGACAAATCACTTCAAGTAAAGATATTTTATTTTTCATTGTAACTTAAAATGATCAAAGTTGAAAATTCTGCTTAAAGAATAAACAGTTCCTAAATTGATCATTATCAAAAGCGTAATTTTTAATTTTTACAATCTATAATTAACTAAATCTGTCATCTTTTAATTACCTTTTATAACCTCTAACAACCTGAACCTGACTAATGACCATGACAAATTAAATATTTATAGAATAAATTATTTCCAACTCACTACAGTAAAATTTAATATATTTTTGATATAATCTGATGAAGGTTATTGAAGCAGAAAATTATTAAAATAAATAAGAAAATGTAGAAATGTTGAAAATACATCTCACATCTAACAAAAACATATTTAAAAGTGAGACCAATAAAACAGAAAGATTAATATTTAAACTGCAACAACACAGATACCTTTCTCTAAATACACCGTTCCTTTCATTTTCTCCTGTTGTCGTTCAGCTTCTCTGTCACTGTTGGGATCCTGCTCTTCCCCTGGCCTGCAGCAGGCAGTCCTGAGGCCCTTAAAGCCAAAACAAAGCCCTGGGAAAGTCCTTTACACAGCTTGGACAATAGCGCTGGGGCTCCAGCTTGACAAGTAAAAGAGCCCCGACAAGGCGGTGGCTAATTGCCTGCCCTCCCTCTATTCAACCGGCCTGCTACACTCCTGCCATCTCCTTTTGTCCCACGTGCACTTTCTTAAGTAAACTGCCAGTTCGCCAGTAAGTGATGGACAGCTCCCAATCACCCAGTCACAATGGCATCAACGCCACAACACAAGAGAGCATGGGGGGAGAGAAAAAAAATACTCTATTCCACTCCACTGTCCAAGATGTTCGCACGAGACCCAAAAGTGTGCGAGAAAAAAAAAAAAAAAAAAAAAAGGAAGAACAAAAAGTTTTACAAAACAAGGAACGGAACAACCTATGACCTTTGCAAATTCATTATTTCTTACATAACTTTGAACAATGTAGGACAAAAGCATAAACAGAAAACACTATTAACGCACAAGTCTAACTCCAGGTTCTTTTTTTTAGCATTTTTTTTGTGTAATAATTAGTGATGTGTATGTTATTTACAAAATTATATTTGTTTAGTAAATTACAGATACTTAAAAATTTTAGGCATGAACTATAAAAACATTAACCCTAATTTATTGTCAACAGAAACAAGAATGCTGATGTGGCAATCGATCTAAATTATAGTACTTAGATTTAAATGTTAATAGAGAAAATTAAATTTTAAATGTTATTTTAAAAAATGACACGCATTACACAGTGTTTAAATGTGTTTTAGCAAAAAATAAACAATAATCATATTTAGTTTGATGTCCTAGAATAATACACCCCTGTCAGGCTGACAAGACAAAGCAATCAAACACTGCCTTTCATTATCCAAATTGTCAATCTGTCACTTAACAACATAAGTGTTATAAATTGCCAAACAAGCCCAGAAAAATATCCATGAATAAATTCAATCAAAACATAATATTTAAAGCCAAACAACCACCAGAAAATAAAGCACAGCTGTAATTAAAATGTTGAAAAGTCTTACCATTTAAAAGAGCTGTATTTGGGATGCTGCTCGGTTCCTGGTTAAAACAAGCATGCTGGCACTCGTGGTAGTGCACAGACTCCAAGCAGACTCCCACCACCATGTCAGCCACTAATCCACTGGGGGGCAGCACCTCATCTACGGCAGCCCCTCGCTAACGCCCGATGGGTTAAGCCGATAAGACAGCGGCCGGAGGACCGAGCGAGAGCCAAGGTATGCTGGAGCGACTTAGGACAGCAGCCCTTCAGGTCCCACAGCAGAGAGGACCGCGAGCAGGCGGCCAGAGCTGGATGTTCACTCTCAGCCCTCTCACGCATTCAAACGCACACTCAGGCTGCGCTGCTCTTCTCCGCATCTGACCGGGACTCCCTCTTTCCCCCTCGCCCATCTTCATATCCCCCCTAATAAGCTCTTTTGTGTCCATCTCTCTTTCTTTGATAAGTTGAAAGAACAACAAAAAGAGGGAGAGAAAGAGAGAGCTTTCATTCAGCAGCTTGGCAGACATAAAGGTAGTGGAGTGCCGTCTATAGGAGTTGCCCTAACTTGGCTAAACTCAAGCAGTGGGGTGTCTCTCGTCATGTCATTAATCCCAAAAACTAGCCACGCTCCATTCACCGCTAGTCACACTAAATTAAATACAAAATCAAAAACACAAACGCTGGGAAGAAAAAGTGTCAGAAAAAAGGCTAGAGAAAGCGTTCCGATCCAGGGCAGAGGGTGTGCAGTGTTGCAGCCACGCTGCCCCAGTCCTGCCCGTCGGTACCCCCAATTTTTGATGTAAGAAGCCCAGGAAGAAACAGCCAGACAAAAGACAAAAAACAGACATTTATCACCAAAAGAGTCTGTCATTGTAGTACAGCTTTAGCACCTCACGCTCTCCTGCCTGAACTCTCTTAAGACAACTGAAAGGGGAAAAGGAACCCCAACTCCAAAGTCAGACCTGCCAGACAACAAGCCAACAACAGCGGTTAAAACAATACCAAAAAGTACCAATAAATGGATACAAGCCCTGTATGGTTTTCGGGAGAGCTGGCAATAGAAAATTCAACCCGGCCAACTGGTGGCTTGAAGAGAGGAAGCCCATTCTTAAAGCCGTGATCCGACCATCCACTATACCACCGCTGTGAGCCTTTTAACCACAGCAGAAAAAAATGACTATTGATCTTCAAATGGCGATAATTGAAAAGATCAAAAAGATTAAACAAAAAAATCAAGAATGTGCTGACTTACCATGTTATGCTCCTTTTTGTTGTAAGTTTTTTTGTTTAAATAAAAAAAAAATATTTGCTCAAAGATGCAGCATTGGAGGTGTCAAATTTTTGTAGCCGTCTCTTGATCGTATTACTTCCACAGTCCTGGTTTCCAATGCGTCTGAACTTTTTCCCTTTCTCTTTTATTTTGTTTGTGGTACCTAGCCTTTTTTTCCTCTGCTTAAGACTTTAAAAGCCTTCAGCTCAGTAAAGCAGCACAAATTATCTTGCCACCTTGCTCAGCTCTGATGCTTTGGCCGCTAACTTTGGAAGGCCCTTTACTACTGCATCAAAATTAGCATTGTCAAAGCAGTTAATGAATATTAATATTGTATTTGTCATTGGAGCTGGCCCATTGCTGAACTCCAAGTCATCCATCAGGGACAAGATTAAGCACACAATTATTTCTGACTGACAGGGACCAAATCTGGAAGATTTTTTTTCTCCTCCAACAATTTAAAGAAAAAGATACAACATCATCTTAAGGTACCTCCCATGAGACGAGACAAGATTAATACACTTTTAATGAAGCAAGATTTCATGGTGCATGAACAGCAGGAACCTCGAGAAAAAAAGGGAGAGGAATATAGAAATATTTTACTCATGATTTTTACATTTTCAAAGACTCAAATCAAAAATTAGATATCATTTTGATGACAGACAAAATTAAAATTCAATGAACATTTTCTTCTTTTGATGAAATAACACGGATTTATCGTCCTTGATTTTATTTTTACAAGAAGCTCCGGATTTGCTTTTTCACCTTTGTTGGAGCATTTAGAGAAATAAGACGTACAAACGTTGCACTGTGGACAATGCTGGCTCTAAATTTAACATGAAACATTCATTAAAGCCCTGGACCTCCAGCGTTCTCGGCAGAGCCCGGCGGAGCACCGACCACTGAGGACCACACAGGCAGCCTCCATCGTCACCACCCGCTGCAGCATTTCAGCTTCATCCAGGAGCTCTGTCCCTGTTTTGCAACCAACTTCACACGCGGCTCTGTCAAACACGGCTCTCTGCACAATTTTCCAAACCTTCATCAAATATGTCAGAATGCACAATTTTGAATATTTTCTAACTAGTGATGCCAGTCCAATTTTTCTGCTGAAAATAAATTCTGGAATTCTTTAGGAAATACAAAGCTCTCACATATCTCAAATATTTGCCTGAACAATAAGCATTTCTACCTGCACCTGTCTTCAAAAACTGACATGCCATCTTCTTCACTCCGCTGTGCTCAAAGCATTAGCGTGTCTTTTGAATAATTTTAAAAACACTTCTCTTTTCACATGATTTGTTAATTCCGAGCAACAGAGATCACGCATCTGTCTGACTGATTCATTTTCTCCCTTTAATTATTTCCGTCACAGGAACGGCCAAATGCAAAATCTTCAAACCTAAAACAAATTTTCTATTTGCGCCTTTCTATAGAATACACTATAAAATAAAGTGAAAATCATTGACTGGGTTGCACAAAAAAATAGCAGATGTGGAGCAATAATGCCAGCGGCCCAGTGAATTGATGTGAGTGTAGGGGTCAAGCTGTGGGCTCACCTTGGAGCACCGAGCCCCTGCCGACCACCATCCCGGCTCCCTAATACCATTAGCAACCCTTAGATGAACATACTAAATTGGCCTTTTGTCCTCCAGGTGCCAATCTGGCCTCACCAACTCACTGGTATCACTGCACCAAATACAGATGGTGCTGCCTTTTTCTGAAATGAATAGCGCGCATAAGAAAGCGCTCCGTTTTCCTGATTCTTCCGCTCTCGAAAAGCCGTCGGCATTGCTACAATTTTAATTTCAGCGTTCGTTCACATTTAAAACTTTAGATAACAATTTGTCATGTTTGGTAATAATTTAGTTACTTATGTTAAAACGTTGCCTATATGTGTTATTATACACATAATTTACTAATAACATTTTGACTCATATTTATAGGATTTCAAAATGAGACATCTAATAAATTACACTTTATCCAATTCAGCAATAAAGAATAACAAAAATAATAAAATTAGGGAATCAAACTGAATTTAACCAAAAATCTATTCTGAATTTTCTTTAATAAACTTGATTCTCTAAATTATTGTGAGCCAAAAATCGAATAAAATTATTTGTGCCTCAAAATATCTGAGCAAATAAAATTTCTGTATTGGCAGCAATAATTCACATTAATACATATTTCCTTTGCAATATAAATATAAAAAATACAGATTTAATTGTTTAAGTGAAAGAATGCTGTAAATTAAATTCTAGTAAAACCAATTATCTTTTAATTGTTATGACACAAGTACAGACATCGATTAAGTGTTTGAATGAGGTTGCATATGAAAACAGGCACTGAACACAGAATCCCACCACGGCTTAATTCAACTTGAGAGCCTAAAACAGGTCCAATCTAGGTGAGGAGGAGAGAAGGGAAGGGAGAGATGAGAGGGAGCAGAGCAGGCAGCTCTGTGGCCCAGCGTGATCACATCAGCGCTAGTATCAAATTAACTCTCCGACTTTGAAACTTATTGATCTGCTATTAAGACACTAGTGAACTTGATGAAGTGAGTGCTGTAGGTGACTCTGGGACTTCAAAGTCTAGCACCAGCCACATAAAACAAGCCACTTTGATCCCCGCTCCGCTCCTCAAATCTGGAGAGGGGGCTTCAGAGGAACCCCCAATTCTACTCTCCTCTCTTCTCCCACTCAGCCCTGGCCCGTGTTCCAGCTCTCTCTTTCCCTTTCCACGTCTACTGATTCCCCAATAACCGGCAAAGCGCCGGTGCCACACAATGTTCAATCTCACCATATTTTACAGAACCGTCAGCAAGTTGAGGGCACAGTAGTGTACAGTGGTGCAGACAGATCTGCTTTCTGATTCACTGAGAAAAAATAAACCGACACATACACACAGAAAATGCAATATGATGTCAAAACAAGCACTAGAACAAGGCGGCTATCTAAGCATATTGGCAATAAAATTCAGTGTCGATAAGAAGGGGATTCTTCACGCCAAATACAGCATCTAATAAGGTCGGCGATGAGAGAGACAATGCAGAGTGGGAGATAGCAGCACTATTGTGTGGTGAATACATCCCCCTCTTCGCTTAAGGCAAGTCTTCCCACTACATTAAATACTGTGTGCTGCCAATCACACCTGCCTTTTTTTTATTTTGTGCCACTGGGTGGAGGTAGTAGTTAATGTTTTCAACATGCACCGTATAACTATAATATACTGAAGCAGACACGCATCCTAACTGGCCCACAGAATATGTCTTCTCTCAACAAACTAATGGTACAAATGTAAAAAAAAAAAAATCTAAAAAAAACAAGAAAACAAAACAAGCAAAAAAAAAAAAAATCTTTTCTCCTCTTTTTGCAACAAGACAGCTCGCAGGAGTGAGAAAATTTCAGGTTCACCCACCACTGAGCTGCTAACTTAGCAGGATGAGTAAAATAAATATTAACAGCTAAATTAATCATCGGCAGGACAGTGTTTGCACTCAGGCTCCAGTGCCCACAGACAGGGCGGTGTGTGTGTGTGTGTGTTTGTTTGTGTGCGAGTGTGTCTGCACTTGGAGTGCTGAGGCTAAGCTGAATCTGTTTAATTAAGAGGGGTAAAACAGATGACAAATGTGAGACAGTTAAACATTTAATGTGTGCTTATCTCCCCCCTCATTTATTTAGTTGGGAGAGATTCAGAGTGGGTGGCGTTTAAGAGTGATGCGCCGGAGAAACGCTGGTGGAATTAGAACGCAGCCCCGTGTGCCGTGACAAGACAGCCATTTCCTGACAATTGTTTTGACGTTTTGCAACTTAATTCTGTTTGATGAAAAAGAAACGGATTACGTGATGAATCAAATAAACACAAATGCTGATTTTGCTACACAGCTGTTAGTGAAAAGCAAAAAATAAATAAATAGACAAGCTTCAATGTAAATGACAGCGTGTCACTTAATTATGGATCTATTATTTTTAGTTGCAATGCCTAAATTGTCAAAATAAACTGTGCAATTAAAATGCAACCGTTTCATAGCCCTAGTTTCTCCTTCATTTCACCTGACAAAGATTTAATTTTTTTTCTTGTGGATGATCCCCATTGTGTATCTGGTGCTGATGCACATTGCCTAGAGTCAATGTCAAATCCCAGCTCCAATAGTCCCGCAAAAAATACAGAACGAACAGTGCCTGCGGCACACACATCCCTTTACTCAACCCACTTGCAATATCTTATCCAAAGTTATCGCTTCCAATGTGACAATGTTAAAATAAAAAAGAAAAAATATACATTTAAAACACACAAAATATTACATACATATGTGTGTGTGTGTGTGTGTGTACACACACACACACACACACACAGACACATATATACATACACTATATATAAAGGGAGAAAGATAAAAATGAGTGGCAGGGAGGGGGGTGTGGATGGGGGAAAGAGAAGCTAAAGCTAAAAAAGCAAAAACAACGAGAGGGAGAAAAAGAAGAAAAAGAGGAGGAGGTGGAGGAGAAAAAAAGCCCTGTGCCACGAGCATATATAAGAGAAACCTTCACCAATTAGTGGGGAGAAACGGGAGAGGGAGCTGCCGCAGCGTCGGCACTCAAAGAGCCAGGCCTCGCGGCGAAGCTGTCATGTCGGCAGGATTGATCAACAGGCCTGCTATTTCTAATGGCATGTTGTCATGAAGCTGCAGCCATGGGGAGCCACCTGCCTCAGTCCTCGCACAGCACTGTGTATGTGTGAGTGTGTGTGTGTTCATGTGTGTTTATGTGCATGAAACATTGGGGTTGGGGGTACTGCAGCAGCCATACCTATTCTGTGCCCATATATCTTTTACTAACAATTTGAAAACAGCCTGGAATCCTCCTCCCACTCTCTGGCAGTCTTACCTTGCCTATCCCTGAAGGTGGGAGAAATGTGCCATCCTGGATTGTTCTTTATTCCCGCTCAGCAGAGCCAAGCTATTGTAAAATCCAACACAATGGATACAAATGTATACTGTGTTGTCAAGATGCAAAATGCAAATGAAAGGAAATGGTTTTCGAAGCTTCATGATAACAGTAATAACACAGATAATGGCTCTATTTATTCTTTTTAATCAATTTCACTTTATTGTCGGGGAATGTTTTGACTGTTCAACAAATGAATCCCCCCGCTATACTGTATGAAACAACACGTTACATGGGTAAAACTACCCGAGTTATAATCTTAAAGGCATAACATTTAATTATAGCCCATTCCCTTTTTATAAAAAAAACCTGTCAAATAATCAGCGGACAATCGAAACGCATCTTCAAAATTCCATTGCAGGAAAAGCACAAAGCAAAAACAAGAAAATTGCTTTATAAAAAAAACATTGTCACATTATCCTCACTTTTCAGGAATATAGTGACAAAAAAAAAAAAAAAATCTGCTTTGCGTTTAGCCATGGTGGCCAAACAAGCTCAGTCTCGCTAACAATAAAAAGTCAAATAAAAGTTACAGAACTTGAGAGTTCAAGGTAGCGCCGGCTACTTGGAGTGCGTGTCACGTACAGTTAACCTTTTTATCGGGCATGCCTGTGGTCTCATCAGTCGATGAAATTCTTTGCCCGCGGCGGTGGCTTAGCCGAGGGACACGGACCAATAGAAAAATATTTCATTGTGTTAGCATTTCAAATGGTGAGTGGAGGGTGGAGAGGAGGGTATTTGGAACGGCGGTGGGGGATGAAGCTCTAACCGATCGTTGCCAGCGGAATTAATTGCCTATTCTGAGAATAATGTCCCTTATCCACGATCCTCGGAGGGCCGAACGCTAGCAGAGGCCACTTTTTTATTTTTTGTTTGGTGTCTTCAAAAAGAAGAACGCTTAGGGGTACTGGCCATATTAGGAGTTTAGCGCAGTCCCCTTTAGGCCGGGAAAAATAATCAGAAGCACTGAACCAAACTCAGCTAATCCATACGCCAATTAAAAACGTAGAACCCATTACACCTAATGTTAAAGTGAATTGAAAAATAAATACTTTTAATTGAATGACTTTTGTAACAAATTGTGTAAATTCTGACAAATAATTATTATTATTATTAGACGAAAGTCAATTTAAGAGTTAGAACATGAGAAGTGAAGCAGCTACGTCTGCTTTTCAGCCAGAGCTCGATAAATGGCTCAAGATGGAGCAACCCCGGTGGTGCTTCTATCCTTTTATTTAAGGGGATTTAAGTTCAGGCTCTGTTACACATTGGCCAAGCATATGCAATGACCCTAACTGATATTGGTGCATCTTTTAGCCACATCTTAATCTAACCTTTTTAAAGCTCTGCGGCTTTTCAGACTCAAAACAGCATTAAGAACGAGTATTGTTTGGAGCAGGGAAGGAGGCAGCCCTCGGAGACGATTCCACAGAAAAGCTGGGCCTGGGCAGGAGCCCTCTGGAAAAACAGCTGCTTATGCACTCCAATCAGTGGGAAAACAAAACCAAAACCCAAATGCTAAGAAGAAAGGGGGGAAAAAAAAGTAGAGGGGGCATCCCGAATGCTCCATCCCTCCATATCGACCTCTACGTGCCCATTTCGTGCTAGGTGTCGATTTCATCCCTCGGCAGATGGACGGGCGAATTCGCAGCAGTCCCCATTGCACGCCTCTCCTTCGCTCATTGTGAATTCAGTCAACGAAGTCAATCTTATTAACTTCCGCGCCGGTTCACACATGACATTTTCTTCAATTTTCTCGCCGACATCAAAAACATCAATTAGCAGCTCGAAAATGGAAAGGAGCGAATGACAGAGTCCGATAACGCCAACTTATTTGAAGCCGAGGGTAAATCTATTCTCCAGTTTTGAATGTGTTCATTACAATTGCATTTTCAAAGAAGACCTCCAAATAGCAAAGAAATTAAATTTATCTCCTAGAAATGTCCAGAAATTGTTTTTCCCCCCCTTTTTCTTTTTTTTTAATCCTGTGTCTATCTCTCAGCCTCAGTGGGTGACACAAAGCACTGTGGTGCTGCATTTTCTTTTTCTCATTAGAACAGATCACAACTCCCACAGAAGTTGAAACCCTATACTATAACCTCTAGTGTAACCCATAAAAAAATATTTTAAAAGGAGTCCAACATTTCTTTAGGAAGAAAAAGAGGGCGATAAAGTACCCTGCCAGTGACCTACAGTTTAAACAAAAACACTAAACGATAATAAATGCAGTGTCTATGTTACCCAACAAGGGGAGCTATTATCAGATTAAAGAAATAGAATGCTTTGGAAGAAAAATGTTTTGGATTTTATTTTGTATTTATCCATTCTCAAAATCAATGTTCACATAAGCATTTATTATTTAATTCACAGACACATGACCTGTTTAAAAAAATGTCATTACACTATTATAATTATACAGTTTGTGGAATTGTTAGTGTCTTTACTAATTTTGTATGTATTTATTTAAATAATTAAACAAATTAAATAAAAATTATTCTATGTTTACCGGTTATTATTAATAAATTCTGCATTCTCTTTATACTAACAAATTTAGGATTGCATTGTCAAAAAACAAATAAATATGTAAAAAAAAATAAAAAATAAAAAAACACCATAACTTCCATTTAAACATCCATTTATCCACATCCTCATTGATCATTTCTTGTTCCTCCACATCACGGGTGCATCAAAATGTGAAATACAAACCTACGCATTAATGAAGCTCTTATGGCCAAACTCTTCTGCCTCCCGTCACTAGTGAACATGTAACTCAATAAACCTCGGCCAGTAACCTTTAAGTAAAGGGCTATTTTTTGCCTATATCCAAACATTGTCAGACGCCTTCCTCATGCTTGAGTTACATCTCCAAGGGAGTGAACAAAAGCAACTTTAGTTGCTGTGGAAAGACACTCATAATGCAGGGAGGGGGGGGCGGTCGCACACGAAGCCGTGCGGATCACATTCCTCCGGCCCATTGATTTCTGATCTTTTGACATTATTTAGTTGCTTTTTATTTTCTTGGGTGTCTTTTATTCCATGTCACAAATGACAGAAATGTCCAAACAACTGATGTTAGGAATATCTACTATCTGTCAAAAGAGCAGGCTTTTCCCGGCATTAAAGCGACCAAATGCCTTGACGCAGTGCCGAGAAACGGCGGGATGAAAATATCACTCTTTATAATGGAGGCTAATCAGATTTCGGATGCCGTTTGCCTTCTAGCTAAAAGGAGATGGAAACGTGCGGAGCAGTCGGGCTGTAACCAATACACTCCTAGTTCATCGCCATTCTGACCTCAAAACAAAAGGCCTGCAGTTCTTTTCCCCCGATTTGAACTACATGGTAGATCCAGTCAGGAAAAATGGTTCACAGTGTCGAAATCTGAATTAATACTAAATGTAATTTTTACCCTAATGTCTGTTGTAAATAGACAAAGGCTGAACATACAAAGAGGTCTTGCTAAATGCAGAGAAAGACGATGAAATGCGTCTGTAATACGTCTGTCGGCTGAACGTTGAACACAGTAGTGATCAGTTCCATTAGGCAGGGATTTGATCATCTCCCCCGTGCACTTTCACAGCCCGGTTTCAGATTAGATCACTGTGAAAATGGTCAAATGGTGTGTTTATCTCTCTGTAATTATTTTGAAGCAGATGACAGAGATTGGTTGTTTGCATGTGGCTTGTTGAACGTGCACAGCATAAGCCAAGACATGCACGCAGACACACAAACACTGGCAGGTGAAGAGCTGAATGGTTGCTCTCAGTGCCATTAACCCATTAGATAGTTTCAACAAAGGCCTGAAAAAATGTTTTATGTGCAGAAATAAAGTCAGAGCACAGCGCACATGCAATTACTGCACCGTAATCCTTGCGTTATGACTAATATTAATGTTCTTGTTTTGTGACACAAATGGACTTTCAATGAGATTAACAAAGACTACCCCAGAAAACAATGGAACGTGTTGAGCTCAGCTTACGGATGCAACAAAAGCAAGAAAAAAACAACTACATGCATCTTATCTTCTGGTACTTGTAAGCAGTGGAAAGCAAAAATATTTAGCTCTCTTTCTGCCACAAGCAAATCTCAAGAGTTGTTCAAATTCCAGAGAAAGAGATTTTGCAGAAAAAGAGCACCACTACTGCAGAGAAATGAGGGGAGATGAGAGGAAAAACTTCAAGAAAATTTTGAAGATTTTAGAATCAGAAATGAGGTCATGTATATTTAATTTGCAGCTACCTGAAATAATTTGCAGAACAATTCTCTTGGCATGCATTTAGGCATTAAGTGTACTGACCTCTATTGTGTGAAGCAGATGTTTTTATATTCCCAGCAGTGGTGACCTTGAGTGAAATTGTCTGAATCCTGCGGGGTAACTTTAAGATCAGCTGCACACTGTTGCCCTTCCAGAGCTCATATAATATATTCAGAGTTAGATGAGATCATCTGTGATGGATCCTTTCTCCTCTCCTCGTTCCCTTTTCTCAATAATCACGTCTATTTTCACTTCATTTGAGTTAGGCTGTGTCACTAGATTACAGGCCCTTCGTATCTACCTTTCCAATTACTTTTAAGAGTTTTGGATGGACAAATTTGCGCTTTCATGTCCAGTGTTAGCAGATGAGTCGCTGCTTCTGGCCATGAAAAGAGAGTTTTTAATGAGCTGAGGTGAGGTTAATTGGTTCGCTAAGATCTTTTAAGCCATATGCCGCTATATGAAATTAAGTCTATTTCCTGGAGTTTCCCTGGACGTATTTAATAACAAACACTTCAGCCAAATTTTCACTTCCCACAGTGAGGAGGAGATATGGGTAACGGGTAGTGAAGAGGTAAGAGTTCAGTTGTTTGTGCTTGTGTTGCCCCCCAACACTGGCTGTGTTTATGTGTCTTCAAAGCCCACTGGTGTAATGTCAACTACCATTTCCAACTCTCAGGCATATTTTACCACTGTGTTTTCCATAGATACCTGAAAGCTGATTGCCAGGAAAATACTTTTCTATAGTCTGTTTTTTTATTGAATTTCCATGAAACCGGACACTGTATTATGTTACTGTGGTTGTGCATTACACAAATCTCACTATTCAGTGCAATATATTAAATGACTATCCCTTATTGTATCTAAAAAAATATGTCCTATGAAAGTTGATTCTGAACTGAATCAACTTTCTAGGATTTCCTTACCTGGATTATTGAGCATGCATCGAGATAAAAAAAAAAATTATGCTGTACTGGAAGCTAGCGAATCTCAATGTGTAGTAACTAAAAAATGCAAAAAAAACTTTTCATTTGCATAAATTATTTATCTCTATATCAGCTGCTGAGTGTATGTATCCTTATGTATGACAAAAGGGGGTGGCAAGTACATTTACTAATGTACTGTACTTGTACTTTACTCGAGTATTTATTTTTACGTTTATTTCACTACAAATCAGAGAAAAATATTGTACTTTTACACCACTACATTATTTTAACATTAGTTACAATGTACTTTTTCAGGATTAGATTCTTATAAAATCATTACATATTAATAAAATGCTGATGTATCATTTATCAATTAACCTCCTGTCACCATACAAGGTGGATAAAGTCAGTCCCACCTTTACTGACTGCTGTTTTAGTTCCAATGCCTGTAGGTAACAACAGATTTGAATAGTAATTTTCACCTTTCAGAATTTGCTGAACAAATCTGGCTTAGATATCTACATTTATGTTATCAAAAGCATCAAATTCTACATTGTTTAAAATATACAGTTTTTTGGAGAAGTATTTTTACTTACTTACTTTAAGTAGAATTTAGAGCCTGTACTTTAGTACTTTTACTTGAGTAGAAATATAGTTTGTGTACTTTATATACTCCTGTATACAAAAACTAATGCACCCAGTACACACAGCTCCCTCAAAGTCTTTATGCGGTACTTATAATCTAGCCGTAGTTTTGATGCATGTTCAGGCTGGTTCCAAACATGACCTCCCCCATGTGTATTTGTTTATAATGGGACGGCAGCACTGCATGAAGCTTTGGCTATTGTTTTCATTTCTCTAACAATAAGGCTAAATCTGCAGCAGCCAGTCGATCACTGCTGTTGACTCATTGTAAGGGAACTGCTGCATACACACCAATCTTCCGCAAATGACTGGGTCTTTCACTTGCTATTAGGAACTACATGATGTGAATCTGCCCAGACTAAAAGACCTTGTAATCAACACTGGTGCAAACGTGTTAAGTTCAGCGTCTCATTGAGGGGGGTTCAATGATCCTGACAATGTAATTACGGGTTGCCACCACAACGCAGCAGCCAGCAAACTCAACACTAATTCAATCCATCTTCATTTCCAAGAGCAACGCCCCAACCATTGATGGATAGTTATCATTAGAGAGTGACAAAGCACTGAAACAACTGAGCCGTGAACGACAAAGTGTGTGTGTGTGTACTGGTCGTAAAGTCAAGGAACAGGAGGATGTGTCCTCTCAGATATACACTATTGCTCTGGACAGCAGGATTTTATTATATGAATATGGTGCGACAGGATGGGGAAAGAACTTGGGAGCTGGTTTGCATCATTCACACACACATAAACACACAGAATACCCACACAGAGCGTGTGTACGTGTTCACACACACACACACAAACAGTTTGGCTCACTGTGACCCCAACACACAGAGAGGCTATGGCTCGACTCACCAGCCCTTTATAGCATGCTGCTCAGACTGCTGACAAACACACACGGATACACACACTTGCACAGGTCTGGGCACCGTCTGCAGCCAAACATAAAACCACAGGCTGTGATTGAGGCCAACTGGTCTGCTCCTCTATATTTTCAGTCTATATATTCAGTCCACCATGGGCTGTATATCTTAATTATGTACTCTGCCTCTTTTTCCTAAAAGAAGGGGTGACAGAGTCTGCTAGTCAGGCACTGGAGCAGCAGCAGGCCACTAAAATGAGGCCTTTCCAGTCTTTATGGGGCCTCCAGCTCAGCCACTGCATCATTACATGACCTTTAAGCTCTGGACAAAAACACAGTGGATGCCTCGTTCCCTGTGTCTCTCCTGGTATTACTGGCTTGCATGCTGCACATAATAGAAATGATCCTGTTTTTGGCATTTTTCATACCAAGTTGTATGCAACAAATTGAAATTAAAAAACTTTTCAGGAAATCTAAGGCTGTGAAAGGCTGTATAATGAGTAAATAGCTCAAAGGGTAGACAGGGGAACAAATGGCCAGAAGAATTTTACCACAGTGTTGGGCTCAGTGTGATTATCTTTCTTTTTCCCTTGCGGGTCATAGCTTTAGGGGTCACCAGTGTCTCATACACACACAAACACACACACACACACACACACACAGGTTAGGCTTTGCCATTTCAGTGACTCAATCACATCTGGAGCTCTCCATCAATACTGCTCAGTGACCCAACAAAGGCCCATGCGGCGAGTGCAGGCCCCAGCTCTCTGAATTAGAACACATTCGAATGGGAGCCAGTATCACTGTCGCTCCTGTTCATTAACCAGGAGGTGGTGCTACTGGGATGTAGAGGAATACTATTTTCTGACACCTAGATTAGTAGACCCTTCCTCAAAGAAACAGACATATTCTTTTTTACTGTCTGTGTCGATTTAGTTCCAGAGAGTGAGAGAGGTTCACGATCAGGTGATACTGCCTGCTTGAATGCATAAGATTCTGAAGACTTGTGAGCTCTTGTTCAGTTGGCTCACTGTGAGGAATGAATGGTTTCTACAACGTTCCAACCTCAGTGCAAATACACACACATAATTAAACTTCATGCTTACTCATGCACATTCCTAATGTGTTATTATACACTCTCACATGCCGTACATACAACAGCTTTGGAGATTTGTACATATACATCGAGGCATGAGCTAAGCAGCCAATGTGCTACAGGAACGTTCAGACTGGCTGGCCTGCTTGCAGACCCTGCAGTTTGTTTAGCAACACTCCTTTTGACGACGCCCGAAGGGTGCAATTAAGCCCAATTAGAGCCTGTCGGTTTTATTAAGAGGCACAGACTGGCCAGGCTCGGGGGCAGTGAGGGGTAGAGGAGGGAGGAGGAAAAGGAGAGGGAGGAGGAGAGTCTGCAGCACCAAACTAGTGCTACTCTTGAGGAACTAGGCAAGCACCATTGAACAGAAACTGGTGTAAATATACTGTATGCCAACTAAACAGATACTAAACAGAAATGGCAGCTGTGACAGTTCAATGAAATGAAGAACTGCTGTTACCAATGCTGGACTTAGAGACAAAGAATTGCCAAGGGCATGATCAAGTCTTCACAATCGGATCAGGTCCAGCATTTAGCCTTAGGTGCTCTCAGTTCAGGTACACAGACGTTACGTTTATAAAGCTACATAAAAGCTTCCTAAAAGTACAGCTTTGTGATCAGAGAACCTGAAGGGATCAATGGATGACAAAACCAACTCATCTATAAATACTCACTGGCTACATTGAATGCAGACATGTGTGGATGCAGATGTCACAAAGCATTTTCGGAAGGGGGTTAGGGGATGGTGGCTGTGTAGTTATGTGAGCCTGCCCTGATATATTAGTGTGGTTGTGAATAGAGCAATACAGCTGGCTTGGAACAAAAACTGCAGCATCTCTTTCATCAGCAAATCAAAAAAAGAACGCAAATGAATGTATCATTTTCCCCCCTCACAAATCCTTTTCCGTCGACCCCTCGACAGAGATGTTTACAGATAGCTATCATTCCCCCTCTTTTTCACATTTGTGCTTGGACATGTTTCAAAAGACCGGGCCTTTTCATCTCCCCTCTCGCTGTGAGGAAATTTGCTCCTTAATGGCTTTCAAAACAGGAAGCGCAGACAATAAAAAAAGGAGAAGTGAGAAGAACGCTTCGCTCCCCAGTCCCCCTTCAGTCGACGCATCCTTTGCGGTGCTGAGTACTGCAGCACACTGCTGCTGTGCCAAGGTGCCAACTGTGCCAGTCACACTGACCTCCATCTGCAGGCAACTTGATACCATCTCTCCAACCGCCGCATACTCCCACTGAATGGGTTCGCTCAGTCACACTGAAGTCTGAATGCCATTCAAGGCTCAGGCTTGGAATTGTGTTTCGAGTTTGTGTGCTATTGTATTCTTTGTTCACAGCTGCTGTGTAAAAAAATCCTTTATCACTAAACTGAATACTAAAAGGGTTGTATTGGAGGAATGCACACAGGAATACATTACTGCCAATGTGCAAATCACTATCAGGCAAATTAGAGCTGATTTAGAGTTTTTATCAATGACCCTCAGATGAGTAAGGTTGAACTGCTACGGACCAGCTCAAATTACTACTCTGGATGGTCTCCTGCCAAGTACTAGGCTTACTATTTTAATAGTATATGTAGGTGTCTGTTTACTCATGTTGTATTCATAATTCCGCCTCCTGCAGGGCATCTGTGTCCACTGAGTGCCCTTGAACATGCCATGAGTAGTCTTTCTGTGCCTCAACTAAAAAGAGACCTGAAAGACAGCTACACACGCTTCCGCACAGTTGGATAAAACAAACCTTAACCACACAACTCACCCTCACCAAAGAACTAGCTTTTTTTCAAAAGATGTTCAGAAGATTGTTTTTTTCTCTCTCTCTCTCTCCTCCTCTTTGCTTTTTCTTCTCCCTGGGTAAAACAAATGCATCATTTTTCAGTAAAAAAAAAAAAAAAAATCTTTACTCCCTCCTCTCCCTCCCATTGTGCCATTTCCGTGTATGGAAGTGTTCCCTCCCATTGATTTTTTCCCCAGCCAGGGCCCTACCCAACACTAGCTGCTTCCTCGCTGGTGTCATCTCCTTGTGCCTTCCTCCTTTTAACTGTGTTTTACTCTTGTGGCAAAGTAATGTACAACTGCCAAACTGGCAGTGGGGAGAGGAGTGCAATGGGAAGAAAAATTGATACATGCACTCGGCTATTGATTTCTTTTTGATGCAGATGGGAAAAAAAGAGAAATGTTCAGCTGCAGAAAGCCTTTTTGATCACCA
>JAUBNQ010000011.1:11078276-11093066 GCA_032353495.1 Ctenopoma kingsleyae
TTTGCAGCCCCATCTTGCGCAACACACAGTAGTGCATACATCTTCATGTATACACATGCGCACACACGTATACACACACACACGCACACAGACAGCTACAAGCACAGGCTCAAAAAGAGCCACACACACACACACACACACACCTCTCTCATGGTTAATTACCACTTAGCTCAATCACGTGGTAATCCGTCCATAAGAGCCTCCCTCACCCTCCTCCCCCGCAACACAAACAGCAGCACAGACATGCCAATTATTGATGAATCTTTAATATACGGTTTTACAAAGTCTCCATCTCATTTCCTACCAATGAGCAGGTGATTACTCTACCAACGGGACAACTAATATAAACAGAACTCAGCTTTGGCATCTAAAATATTACATCCACAAACACCAAGTAAGAATAAATTAGCTTAATGCCATATCATTGCAGGATTGAAATAAAGTGGCCTAAGCCATTTGGAGAAGACAGATAACAGTTTTTGCTCCTCTTGCCTTGCATCTCTAGCTAGCTCTGTATAAAACCCCCAGACAAAAATAACGATAACATGTCAATAATGAGCTGAGGCCATCTATTGATCAGCTTAATTTTGCATCTATTAGCTAGGGAACGGCTTGCTCCGGGGGCGAGGGAAGCCAGGCGCTAACACGCACCGACAGGCTGGATGGAGATCATTACAACTGATGTTCACACACACACGCTGTGATTGACATGGAGATAAGGCAGGAGAGAGCCTGGGCTCGCACGCCTCCCCGCACACTAAGCTAATGATACACCAAACGTATGCTTTGTGTGTGTACAGCAGTGAGTGTGCACGTGTGTGTAGGAGCATGATAGAGAGATTGTCTATCTAGAAAGAGTTGGAGTAGGAAAAAAAGAGAGAAAAAGATGAGAAGAAAAGCAGGCCACACGCCTTTGCTAATTGGCACAGTCAGACAGGGAAGCTCATAAAAGACAAAAAAAGCATTTAGTGGAGCACCTCAGCTTTCTGGATCACCTTATCAAGTCTGTGTCATTTAAATACAGTTGACTACACCACAGAGAAACCGGAGTTTGACCTGGAACGTATACTGTAGCTTCAATTGATGATTCCTAATACTCTCTTCCTTGCATAAGACACTCAGCAGAGGCATTAATTAGGAAAATAATTTGTTTTCCTGTGAATGAAAGGTTGCAAGCTTTATATGCCTCCATCAACCAAAGCAGCTTCAATAAAAGAAAAGCTGATAGAAGGTCTTTCTGCTCCTCTGAGCACATTCAGATAAAGTCAGAGTAAGGATGGAGCCATACTGAGAGGGTGCGCAGGAAAACTTTATGGTGTGATGCCCTTTTCCTCCAGCTAAGCTATCCTCCACTGTGGCAGCAGGTCTGGTTTGGCATTGATGCAACCAGCTGCAATATACATAGAATGCTGCTGTTATCCACGCAGAGTGGGAGAAACAGTGGGAAAACTGAAGGGCTGGGCGATGAAACTGCACCTTTCACCACACCGTCAAAAAGAAACGACTGAATCTTTGTGTACACTATCTGTATATCTGAGTTTTTACGGGAAGGAGGCCTTGTTTCATGGCAGATTGGTTCAATGGAAGTGAGGTCAGAGGCGCAAAAAAAAAACCCTTGGCTACAAACTGTGTGTTTTTGTCAGCTGAGGGATGCAGCAAAGGGATCGAGGGAGCAGTGGGAGGAGGGAGGAGGTGAGGAGGGAGAGAGGAGGAGAGAGAAAAAAAAGCCCTCAGCCAAGCCATCAAGTTGAACATTGAACTTCACAGTAGTAGCTGCCTTTCTATGCCTCTCCTTTTGATGTTACCTCCAAAGCAAAGGATCAAAGACTTGGAGTGTGGCGTGGGGAAGTCCCAAGCTCTTAGCCTGCCAGCCTGTGATATATGCAAAAATCTACGCCAAAAGAGAGAGAGTGGGGCAGAGGGAGAGAGAGAGAGAGAGAGAGAGACACAGAGAGAGACCTAGGGAAAGAGAGAGAGAGGGTGCTCACGAACAAAAAAAGAGAGAGATGCTTGCATGGAATGTGGCTAAATAGTATGTTTTGTGTCTAATGAATGATAAGGTGATGACACAATCAGCCAGTTAGCTACAGAGTGATATAGAGCGGGATAAAAATGCACGCACAGGAATTTTAGAGACCAGGCTTACGAGAGGCTTGGGCATGAAGGATGTGGCAGAGTGGGGGGGGGTGCTGGCAGTGTCTGTTGCCCTCACAACTTCCCCCTCATTCGCCATTCCTTCCCAACACTCAACCAACAACGGGACAGCTTCAACCCCAACACACACACACAGACCCACTTCCACCTTACACCAACCCCCAGCGCCTCTCCAACATCAAGGGGGTGAGAGTCTGTGTCGTCTCGACATAAATATACAGTGTGCAGTTAAAGCGAGGACTACAGTAAACATAGTGCACATGAAATCCTGGTTGTCTCTCACTGGAGCACAAACACTCACACAACATGCACACACACAGACACAGTGGGCTCAGCTGGGCCAAAGAGTGAAGCAGAGGTGTGCTAAAATTGACAAATCTCTACGAGACAAACACAGTCCACACACACCCACACAGACACACACTCACACACCCTTTCCCCAAGGCTGTAGGATTAAGAGGTCCAGCTGGCTGACAGCAAGCCTTTCCTTCCCACGTATCCCGTCGATCTCACCCCCACCTCCCAACCACATCCACACATACTCTCAAGCCTTTCCCCCTCCAGAACCTCCAACCCCGGCTCAGACAGCCATCCAGCTCACCAAGCACGCCAGAGCGACACACCTGAACGTGACACCAGCCTGAAGTCCATTTCACTCGTCTCCATCACACTTACATTCAAACGCTGGAGGAAATAAAAGACTCCAGAGTAATCTGCCAGAAAATTCTGAACAGCAATCTGGATGTTGGGCAGGAGAACCGCCAGCCACCATGCCACCGTAACATAGGCTATTGGTGCCATCACAGCAGTTTGTCCATGGACCTAGCCTACCTGTCAATGCTACTCCTTGTATTCTTCAAGATCTTCAAATTCCTTGGCCTTAAGAGATGGAGGAAGAGTGAAGGAAAATGAAGAATGCAAGAGGTTGCTGGAGATAATATCTAATGAGCCCTGTTGAAGGATAAATAAGAACATGAAATCCAGAAAGAGTGGAGAAAGGAAAGAGTAGGTGGTAGTTTATAAGCCTAAGCAAGATTTTAACCCCCCTTCTATGTCTCAACAGCTGCCAGGTCACTTTACAAATGTCTGGAAGAAAATATTCAGCAGGGTGTTGTTTGAGTGTTATATCATTTCGTCGACAGCGAAGTATGCGCACTTGAATGTGTAACAAAACAAGCATGCAGTGTTCCAATATGCGAGATAACAGAAACTTTGGATTATGTTACTGAAATTGATCTAACACATGTCACGTGTTAGCATGCATCTAGACCCGCAAGGAATGAAGGCGCAACAAGGAAATGGTCAACACAGGAAGTCTAACAAAAGTCCAAACCAATACTACATTTCTCAAGGTTGAGGCCAATAACAATATCTGAAAAGTTAAATATGTATCTGGCATTTTTGGACTTCTTGTTACTTACATGCTGCTATACCTGTGCTTGACTAAAATCATCCAATGATGCACTAAACCTCCTGAAACCAAAAAGCGGAGAAGTGCTAATGTCATGAGAACGTGAAATCTGCTGCTCTGTTGATTTTGAGGAACCACAACATGTAAATGAGCTTCATACTACAACAGCACTGTAATTTCACAACCCAAATTGTACCTTTAATCACATGAACATCCCCACAAGTGCTCTCATATTCACTTTCACCAGCATGACAGTTTTAGACTTAACAATAGAGCTTGCATTCACTAGTACTGACTGGAAAGTTGAGGCTACGAAAGCAAAATATGTTATTTCTTAAACTTCTTTGCTACTTGGAGCCAGAGGTGTGTGAAAGGCCCAATGTGGAGAAAAGATAAGGCGTGATTTAGGGTGAAGTTTGGGTGAAGACAGAACAAGAGCAGCAGCAGGGTCTTAATGTGGTTGTGATCACCATCAGTGGATGCCTTGCACAATAGATACTGTAACTAATAAGAACACAGAAAAATCTATTTGGCTATTCACCACAATCCCATCGACTGGGGCAGATCACTACCACAGATTGGGTTGGGCGGGGTATAGAAGGAGAAGGGGAAAAAAATAAAAACAGACACGGCAGTGGTGTAAGAAAGGAATACGAATTAGGGAGTGAGAAATGGAGAAAGGAGAGAGCAAAAGATAGAAGGGAGGAAAAAAATTCACAATGATGACACGTAAGTGCAAAGAGCGATTAAGGATTTACTTTCAAAAGGACTCCCATTGATCTTTTTTGATAGACCTGCAATAAATCAAACCGGATTGACTCGCATGAGAACCAAGCCTAATCCTTTAGTCAGATCCAGGAGAACTCCAACCAAACCAGCTGTTAATTTAGGCTTTACAAGATAAAGCGGGAGAAATCCAACCTGATGTACCCCAGGGCAGAGGCTTACATCATCTCTGTAAAGCAATCAACTTATTGCCAGTTTGGAGAGGTAATCAGAGCACATACTGAGGGAGGAGAGGGAGGAGGTGGGTGCTGGGTGGAGAGAGGGAGGTGGAAAAAGAGAAAGGGAGACAAGAGATGGCTGAAGAGGTTAGAGAGAGAACAGAAGCATAAG
Organism: Ctenopoma kingsleyae; assembly: GCA_032353495.1. Classification (NCBI taxonomy): domain Eukaryota; kingdom Metazoa; phylum Chordata; class Actinopteri; order Anabantiformes; family Anabantidae; genus Ctenopoma; species Ctenopoma kingsleyae. The sequence continues at coordinate 11,082,958 of JAUBNQ010000011.1, forward strand.
AATGTAAGAAACAACAGAAAATATAACTTGGGTCTGCTATAAAAATGTTATTTTAAAAAGAAAAATCCGAACTTTTCTGCATGCTGGGCAGATACACAAGCTTTCTGACTAAAGAAAATGAAACTTAACTTTGAAACAAAAAACATGTTTACACAGAGCACATCTCCAATTATCTCCAGAGGGGCAAAGATGAAACAGAGAGGAGCTAGCTTGCTGCAAACAGTAGCTCTCTCAGCTGACAACAGGGAGTGGAGGCTAGCTTCAGCTGCCCCCCCCCTCCCCTCCACACCACCCTGTAATTTCCCTGGAGGCTGGCCCAGACTTCGTCCCCATCCCCAGTGGCCAGTGCCACCTCAACCGGGTCCTGCCAGCCGCACTGTGGCTGCACATAGCACGACCATAGTAATTAAAATGGTTATTTTTGTTTGGGGGAACAAGAGGGATTTTTTTCCAAGCTCTGGGTGGAAGAATTGCAAGACACCATTCAGCCCACACTGATGTCTTTTTCAGTTGCTCATTGTGTGTTTGTATGTACTATATGTCATCAGGGTACTGCAGGGGTTTTAGTTCCTCTTCTGAACTGGGTGTGTAACACGACAGTGGAGGATGCAAAGGATAAAGACTGAAAAAAAACACCCCCCATGCACACACACTGACACAAAGACTCATTAGCTCACCATCTCCCCTGTCTTTAATGTCCTGTTTACAACACAAAACAACCAGATCAGGACTGAAATCCAATCACAGAGCTTTGCAGGGCCCTTCACATCGGCCTCGCAGGAGAGCTGAGGAGAAGCAGGCCTTGTAGCCTCTGGACACTGTCCAAAGGAAACCAAACCTCAGGAGTCCAAACAAAACCACACATAAAATCCGAGTTAAAACAGCACCCTCTATTCAGCCCACCATGACCCCACCAGCACACATACACAAACATAAAGACACTTTTTGGTTCATGCTTCTCTACACTCCCCCGGTTACACCGTAAGCACACAGGGATCACTCCAGCGTCCGCGGGGCTCCTCCTGCATTGCCAAATTGACTGAGGCTTTGACACAGGCTCGTTGGTGTGTGTCAGTATATACACACAGACAGGACACATCTCTGTAAAGGAGACTGCCACTTAGGCTCAACTCACATCAGTCTATGCTATCTTTAGCAGCTGGGGTAAACTGTTAAAATCATACAACAACTCTTCCCCCCTCGCAGCCAGCCTCCCCCAACTTCAAACAAGACAGACTGGCTCTTTAGCGGTGGCTGCCCACTGGCACCTCCCTCTACGGCCGCAGGGTCACGCGTTTAATTACACAGAAAGTAGTAATCTCACAAGACAGATGGCAAGCAGGCCGTCTCTCAATTACTTTATGCCCAATTGAATCACTACTGATGTTATTTGCTAAATAATACACAGAAAAGCACCACAAAAACTGGATTTGTGCTACAGGTGGGGGGGGGGAGTTGCAGGGTCGTGGCAGTGTTAGGACAGACAGGCAGATGTGCCAAGCAACTGTGACAGAGATCAAAAAGGCGTGAAGGATACAAGCACATGGCTATGTCAGCTTTTGGGAAAAATACGAAGTTTAATACTACAGTGATCAGTGCCAGAAAAAACAGCCCCTCATTTTTCTCAAAACCAAACTGGTACAAAACATTGGTCTATGTGGAAACAGTCGCCTCCCGGCAGCCCAGTTGAGGAAACCGCATGACAAGGCCAATTTAAAATGTGAAGAAAGTGTCTGTCTCTTAAAAGTGAGCCAAGGAAAAAGAGTTGGGTTTTCTAGAGATTTTTTTTTAGGACAACCAGTTTGCCATTGGGGAGCATCCCACTGGGCTCGACTTCCTTACTGAAAAAAACCTGAATGGCCACTGTGAGACATATCATCCCTGCATCCACCCTTGTTGATGCCTCACTCATCATCTCTTCAATCCTCCTGCCAATAGCTTCTGTGAACAATTAGAGGTTGACTTTCCCAGCGTATCAGACCACAGCATCCCAATTTCTGGCTGGGGAGCTCCAACAGTCAAGATGGCCAGCCAAGAAACAGGATTACCTTCAAGTTCAGGCCTGAATTTAGCCATGTATTCATCACTGACTGTTAGAGATGAGGCCTATTTATGATTTAACATGACCACAAAGCTAAATAACAGCAAATTAACTGTACTGACTGGTCTAATTTATGTCAGTGTTAACTCAATTACCCATTTAACTTTGCTCTTGGGCATACCAAAAATGATCATGTTTGACCTGTTGGACTATAAATTCTTCAACTGATTCGTGGGTGATGTACCCTGTTATACGCCTTCCACACAAGTTTCACCTGAACTTATGGGTGTAATTTTAAACCACAATTTCACGTCTCATGCCAGGACAAAAAGAGTGTCGCATTTGAGTACATAATGTACAGCTGAGGCCAATGTTTATTTTTTAATTTACCAGAGCATAGGAGAAAGCAGATTAACAGGTTGGTTCACTGACTTGAATAACTTTACAACCAAACCATGCGGTATGAATCTACGCATAGTGGTAGTGAAAAACATTTGTCCCACTAATGACCATAATAAGACTGGCAGCTCGCCACTAACTGGAAACAGTTGTGTTGAGAGGCATGTGTACTAATGTAAAATGATCTGCAGAAGCATATAGAAAATTTCCATTCATTTTTTTTTCCTAAGTCACAGTGAGGAATTCCAGTGGCCTATAGATGGCAGCCAGCAGTTGTTCTCCCACGAGGGTGGGCAAGAATCTGGGAAGTAGCGAGCGGACGGATCAGGAGAGGGCGATGACTAGACCTGCATATTTATTTTCAGATTGCAAGACTTGACGTTATCCCAATGTTGAAAATGAGAAGAAATGGTCCACAGGACTTCCCCTAGGAGGTGGAAAGGAAAGAGGACAGGCATAGTTCCCAGGCACATCTACAATCCCACTATCCTACAAGGACGGGGGAGGTTTCCTGTTAAGTTTCCAGTTTTGCCAACGCTCTGCTTGGGAAAGAAGCTTCACTGTTGTTTAATACCACATTGTGCACATGCTAAAAGAAGTGTGGGAAGATATTAAAACATTAACACAGGGGGGTTAATCTCAAAATGAAACATTCAGGTCTAAAACACAGCATCAAACCATAGATTAATCAAATCTTTAAAAAGTATTTGACAGTTTTTTGGTTCATTTTTAAGGCTATCTAAGGCTAAAGGTCACTGAATGCCACGTTGTTGGTATTTACTTCGAATATGACAAGTGTCACTCCTGCAAAGTTTTGTTGCTTATGTCTCAAAGTGCGAAACATTGTGGATGCACAAAATGCTCATTGCATGCCCTTTAGTGTTTCATTCTCAGTGTGCCCAGTTCCTTCAAAATGCTGCCGCTTAACAAAACAACAGATCAGCTGGATTTCACAATAACGTATCTCATTATAGAGGTACAAAAAGAAGAGTGCAGAAAATATGCACAGTATATCCAGTCAATATGTGCATGCGTAGACACAGAGCATGTTTAAACACCAAGTCTCTGGAAATCGGTGAGCTCTGCCCATCTGATCCCATAAAGTTAAGGAATTGAACCGGTGGTGTCTAACAATGGCCTACACTTGACCATGTGCCTTGCACTCTTTCTCCAGCTGCTGTACGGCAGGCATGGACGGCAGCACTGGCACCTGTCTTTGACAAGCCTCTGCATTCACACCGACTGATTTCCCAAGGCTGACAGTCAGGTGACAAATGTTAACACGCGCTTGTCTCTGACACATCCTGTGCACGCACACACACATGCACACTGGCAATCAAAATCAAATAAACCAAGAGCCACTTAAGTTTGATCCTAACCACTTAAAAAGCATCGGCATCATAGTGAGAGAGATCTTAGCCTCTTGTGTCTCTCTGTCTGATAGCAAACCCTGCCCAGATTCAGGCTGTGGCTTGGAGCTGTAAACCAAAGCTTCCCTAAACGCCTCTCACCCACCCTGCTCTAACCACTGTTTTTGCATACTGCTCGGCTTGTGTAACCATTGAGTGGTTTTGCTCCAGTGAGACAATGGCTGTGTAACAGACTAAGCAGAGCACAGCTATCTAATGTACGAGTTGATAAACATAAACCAGTCCATGGTACAGGTCAAAATAGCTTTAAGCATCAAGCGACTGGAGTGTTTTCATGCTAACAATATAAAAGTAACATAGGTAAGAGTGCCAGCAGCTGAGGCAAACACTGTTCAGGCCAGTTTCTCAGGAGGAGATCACTGTGCTGCAGGCCTTGTGCATCCACAGTAAACCACTGGCATCCATTGCAATTATATCTCAGTTTGAAGCTTCCCTGCATTCACTGAGCATCAAACTCAGTCTGTCTCAGTCTGAGTGAATTGTAATATTAACACAATCTCTCCTCTTCTACACATCAGCTTTCATTCATTTCTAATTACACAAAAATGTAAATGTAATGTAAGATCAACACTAGAACCAGAAATGAGGTTATAAAGTAGAACTACACTTTAACACCATTTAATTACTATATTTGGTTAAAGTATGGCCACAACCGCTGCTTTAAAAAAAAAATTTTGCAGGATGTAGGGGTGCCGAAAGGACTGGATTGAGCTTTGAGTATGGCAAGGCCTGCTGGTTCTCACTCTGCCGCCCAGCGGACCACAACCACGTTTCCCCACCTCATTTGCAAAGCAATTCCACTTCCCTCTCACTCAGTGCACTCAGTGCATCTTTTTGTCATTTCCATGTCCAGGCTCCATTTGTTTTGTCCGTTGAGACAGCAAGAGGGAGGAGTGGAGGGAAGCAAGAAACCAGCTCTCAAGGAGACCACTCTGCAACCAAAGAGCATCTCACATATACCCCCCCCCCTAAAAAAAACACACACCCACATCCACCCAACCCACTGAGCCAGCACGCGACCACCTCTCCCCCGCCTGACTAATGTGCCCTGACACTCGTACATCACCCGTAAATTGGCCAAATGAATTAACCACGGCCCCTGCTTAGCTTTACGGGCTTTAAATGGATTTTCTCCTCTCCAGGTCTGCCCAATAATTGCATTTATCCATCTTGTTGAAGCCAGGTTTACACACTCACTAAGATCATGCCAATCCCCCGGATGCATTTTCCGCTCTGGTGGCAAGAGTGTGAGAGATTTGTCATCGGATCATAACAGGTTATTCAAACAACAATTAACTTGACAACTCCACCGTATGTCAATGTCTGGCTCCTTGTTGGACAGGACCTTAGAGCGATGAGGTGCCTTCTATCTCTTCATCTGTCTGCATATCTCTTGCCTTTCCCTTATGTCTTAATGTGATAAACTGAGCCTCACAATACTTTTTATCTATCATCCAAGCCTCCAAGTTAAAAAAGCAAATACCCACAGTAGGGAAGAAAGTAGTGGCTTTAAGTTTTCATTCTTCACACACACCTTCAGATAGAGAGCAGAGGCAGAGTTGTGAACACTAGCAACAGTGGGGGTCATCTCCACACTTGTGTATGTTTGAACAGAAGTGCATTAGACACTGGGGGGACCCGAAGGACAATTCAGCTATGTAAACATGCAGCAACTTCCTTCCCCCTGCTTCTCCAGGCCTGCACTGAGACAAGGCACTGTTTAAACAGCACACACAGCATTCCTGTGCCTGGGCCCTGGCCAGCTGCTGCATCCTCACTACAGGCCTGCCTGCCTGACCAGAGACAGGCCTCACAACAGCAAGGGTCATCCACAACAGACAAAGAGCTTTTATAGACATGCAAAACTGGACCGCTCTACTGCAAACGCTCCAGAGCCTTAGGCTGGCTACTTAAATGCTCACTGCAAGAATCCACACAGACCTCCCAGAGAAGAGAGATTAGCCAAATCAGTCATCCTGAAATCTGAACCACTTGATGCCACTTGTAATGACGAAGCAGGAAATTTATCTTTATTGATATTTGAAATATGCAAAGCGTGGCAGCCAATAAAGATAGAGGAGGCAGTAAAGAGGAGATAACGTGCTTCCTGGTTCTAAAGGGCAATGTGAAGTGTATCACATGACACAAACTCCGAAACCCCCCCCCCCCCCCCCCCCCAATCCCTCCGTGATGCCAGTCTAATCACTTAACTTTTATTATGACTGGACAGATTTCAGATTAAACTTTGCCTTACAGCCTTAACAAAAATAACATAAATTTGCAAAGACAAAACATGTTTTTTATACAAAATACAATTTTACTTTGTTTTAAAGGTATTCACCTCAACCCAAGCTGGGGGAACAAGACAATGATTAAAAACTGTATATAACCAAGACATGTTATCTTTTGCAGGCCAGTATCTCCTTACTGTTTATTCGCCAAAGACAAACTCTGGAATTTTGTGGTATTAATTTTAGACTTTGACAAGTTACTCCACTTAAGTAGCTTCCAAACCAAATAAGAAATTCAGTCTCTCAAACAGTTTTGACTGTCAGGGAACCTGCTGGAATAAGACTTGTGACAAAGACCAAGATGCAAAACAATAATCATAAGAGCATACTCATTCCTGTATGCAAACTCAAGTACGTGAACATTTCCAGTAATGATCTAGATTTAATATTTAACAGTGAAACCCACTAAATCAGCTGTCACTCAGGTATGGTTTTAGTAAAGTAATCAGCACTGGACACCATCAGAGCTGCCAACAACAGTGACTGCAAGTCATATCAATCAAACAGTCATTTCAGGGTGACTAGATTGCATTGTTTCCCGCCTCAACACTGTCACGTTCCTTTTTGCCTATCTATTTGACTGTCTGTCCATCCACCCATCAGTGCGTACCCTCTGACCAGACTGTGAAGGCCACTCATCTCACCACGGGACAGTTGTCCAAACAAGACACTCCATTCACTCTAACCCCTGGGGGAGACAGCCGATTGACAATTCTCTCAATGCCGTGAGTCAATTTGTTCACTTTTGGAATTGACCCTAAAACACTGCTAACACACCGGCCTCTCACTGGAGTGGAATGAACACACAATACAGACATTTTGAAGTGCAGTGCACAGCGTATTACAAGTCCAGTCTGAAATGCAAAAATCCATTTTGGGTCAAAAAAGACAAAAAATAAATAAATTATTTGAAAGAATCTATATATATAATATATGTATAATTCATTTAAATAAAAGTTTACAGCCTGTTAAGTGTGAATGAAGAAATCATAAATAGAAAATAAAAATTACATTGCAATCTACTGGAGCAAAATAAACACTTAATGCACTCCATACACCATTACCTGCACAATAGCAATTCATCGCTCACGTGCGAGGCACAGGCCATGTGTGGATGTGACAAGCTGTTCACATGAAATGTTATCTAGTGCTGTACACAAGTTGACAGCTGTCTCTTTACAAGAGGCGTGTTATTATTGTGTGTAAATAGGTTTCTAACAGCTGGTTAAAGAGCTAACATGGGAATTTACTCTTAATCTGTTTTCCACTGGAATTAGTTCATCAACTAGAAAAAAAACAGAAGAATCTTGTGCTGTTCCACGCTGCACAGCAGGGTAAAGAGGTTACATTTTCTTAGCCTTGTGCATTTTTAAGCAATTTTGCCAACATTTTTTTTTATTTCCAAATCCCACCATAATCCGTAGATTAGTAGATTAATTTATTTCTGCTTGCGCTCTTAAAAACCTCCCTCACCTTTTGCAGGCAGTTATGAATCCACCACTTTCAAACAAGCACACCATCACCTCATTAGTGGACTCGCTCCTCTTCCCAAACACACACGCACGCACGCACACACACACACAAACACACACTCCTTAGAGCTTATCCTGCTACAATTAAAAGTTTAATTAGTAGATTAAAAATACACTGACTGGAGTTTTATCACCTTAAACTCCTCCATTATGCGTTTAGCACACACAAAGCGCCTCTTTCCCATCTGAGTCATTTTGAACAGATTATATGCGTACAGAAATTCCCTTGACTGCATTAAGACTGCATATATATCAACTAAGGACCAAAACAAGACTGCTGAATAACACCATGTGCACGGTATACTGTATGTAGCTGAATACATTTTGATTCCACATAAAGATTTTGATGCCATTTAATCATCATTATGTCATTATAACATCTTGCAATAAAAATTTAAATATTCAAGAATAAAGCAGCACAAATTACTATATGACAAAACTAAAGAGATATAATTTTATGTCTGTATTTACTGTCACTATCGTGTGATTATTCATAAATCAGAGGAAAAAGAGAAAAAGGTGTATTTAAAAATATATATATTAGCATGAAAGAAATTCTTCTTCTGTGGTACGTTCCAGAGCATCCACAGCCATAAAAGGCTGGTGTACCACAGGTGCTCGCTGCACACTGGCACGGCTAGTCATTATCTAGCCCGACATGATCATTAAAAGCTGTGATGGTAGTGTAGCACCTCCTCCCTGCACGCACACACGCACGCACACACTCACATGGACACACACACACGCATACTGGAAAAAAAAATCCAGTGGAGACTCAAGCACTCCCAATCAGTTGTTGCAAAAAAGGGGTGAGAGGGGAAGCTCCTTTCTCAACGAAAAGCATGCCAGCACTGGTGAACTTTGACCCTTCCCAAACAGGCTCCACAATCCAAACAGAAGGCCAGCACCACCAGAATTCCTCCAGCGTCACAGCAGCCCTCTCACCCACAGCTTTTAAGGCAAATATTTTGATGACGATGAGGGTGGGAAGTGTGGAGTGCAGCGTGGAGGAGTGGATGCAAGGGTGGGGGGGGGTGGGGGGCATGGAGTTGATTCTGAGGCAGAAACCACACACATGAACACATGCCTGCTTGTCGAGCGTGGCTGAAAACTGAAAGTTGTTACCTCCAATCTGTGTTCGTCTCCGCTCAGGCCCCGCTGGGTTTTCCCCCCACCCATAAATGAGAAGATAAATGTGAGGCCTAGGGGCACTATTGTTTGGACATCTAACCAGGAACTGTCGCTGCTCTCATTGCCCTGGCATTAACAGCAATTATGCGCTCTATTCAGACGCCTTTTGTACGTCCGACCCCCAGCCCCCCCACCGTTGCCCCTGCTTTCCCCTCTACTCATACACACACACACGCAGTCCTAACACACATTTCCCGCTTTTCTCTGCCCAGTCCCACCCCGTGCTTTCCCTCTCCCTCTTCTACTGGTGAACTCATTTGGCTTCTGGAGCACCCTGGTCCCATTATGAATGAACTTGCAGAAATGTGCACATTCAGGCAGGGAAAAAAAGAAACAAGAAAAATATGAAATGCACATACCAGACGTGTTTCTGGAGTGATACCTGAGCTCAAACAATTCTTCACATAATGTGGATTTCTTCACCTCCATAAAAATGCACTATGTGAAAAACCGGTTAGATGCACAATTATGGCAACACAGCACAAATGATTTTTTTTTTAAACAAACTGCCATGCTAGAAAATGACATTCTGCAGCAGTTTTGTAATTATGACAGAAATACAGAGTCTAGGTAATCATCTCTTGAAACTAGTTAATCCCAATCCAAATAATAACCTTTGCATCTAAAAGATGCAATCAATAGTGATTTTAACCTTATCTGCTGGACGCAGCACACTGGCAATAAAACCTCAAATCTCCAGCAACCACTTCAAATGATCTCATCACCATTTTCAGTAAGTCTATATTTGAAACTGGTCCGTGTCGTTTCAGCCTATTGGCTGCAAAGTGAGAGGAAGCTTCACATTCTACCAATCAACACTGTCAACACATGAGCCTGTACTTGAGCACGCCCGACAGGCATGAAGGGATCAGCTATACACTGCCCTTCAACATTTTTAAATTCAAAAAGAGCACTGTATTTAAAAAGTACTGCCACGATGCTGATGTTCAAATATTGCAAAATGCATTCATTTCCTTTGCAATAATACAAACGTAAACGTTCTGTGCATATTTCTGCACTACTTTTGAAATTAAAAGTTAACTTGCCAACAATATTTAGGGAGTGCAAATGTGCTGCCTACTAAGAAAAACTGTAAATAGAAATATCCTGCATCCTCTGTGCAGGAATACAGATTTAACTGGTGGCTACATGCACACACACGCACACACACACACACACACACACACACACACACACACACACACACACACACACACACACACAC
>JAUBNQ010000011.1:11098489-11113531 GCA_032353495.1 Ctenopoma kingsleyae
GTGTGTGTGCACATACAGTTGTAAATAAATGAACTTACTGTGCGTGCTGTTGGAGAAAGTGATCCATTGGGAAGGTAGGGGCTTGTGAGATCGGGGATCATTATAAATGGATAGCCCGGGTACGGTGGGCTCTTGAACAGCCCTCCATCTTGCCTTTTCGCAGCTAACATGGCGGGGGGGAAAAAAGAAGAAAACTTTTTTATAAAGTGGCCTTGAAAACTTGTTTCCCAGGAAAATGCATAGAGGGAATAAAGCGGAGGAGATCCCCTCCGTCAGGCAGATATAATGTCATGGTGCAAAAAAACAGGAGTGGAACAATAAACGAGAAACTCACCCTCCTCTAAACTTTCTCTTGTTTTGTCTCTGAAAGTTTCAGATCTAGGCGGAGGCCGTCTTTCCGCCTTGAAATGCAATGAAACACAGGGATTGCGTTAAAGTTAACACAACGGGCGACGATGAGGGTGATAGTTAACTTTTCTTTTCAAGTCTATCAGTGTCACAATGTAAGAAAATGTAGGCCCCTAACTTAACGGAGCCGGGGACGGGATCGATCCCCGTTTTCTTTTTTTTTCTTTTTTTCTTTCCTCTCTCTTTTTCTAATCTGCAACTTACCTCTGAATCCGACGAGCTGTTTTGATTCGTTTCCGACTCGTTTACGAGAGAAGATTTGACATCTGCTAAATCCCTTTCTGCCGAGGAGTTCTCCGAAATTTTCTCTTCCTGCTCCCCTTCGTCTTTGAAGGAAATCATTTCATCGTTTGCACCCAGATCGTCCCCTCCACCGCCGTTGAGCTGCGGCATTTTTCCCGAGCAAAAATTTTTTTTTTTTTTATAGGGGGCAAAACACAAAGTTTTAAACCCTTGATCTCGGTGATCTAGAAAGTCCGAGTTTAAGTTGGGGGTCTGTATTGGCGTTTTCCAAAGCTCTGGCGGTTGGTACAAAACTAAAAAAGAAGGGAATCTTGGCAGAAAAAGGAAGCCGGAGAAGGAGCCGAGCCGCTCGGATTGAGTGAGTTGAAGTTGGTCGGAGTGGTTTTCAGTTCAAAGGCGGCGCTGATTGACAGATAGAGAGGGATGGAAATAGAGAGAGTCTGGATTCAGGATTATTGACAGGGAGAAACACACAAGAAACTAATGAGATTCAAACAGGGAGGGACTTGAAGTGACGTTTTCATAAATAGGAGGAAGAAAAAAAAGGGAGAGAGAGAAAGAGAGAGAGAGAGCGAGGCTGGAGGAAGCCGACGGACGACTGCAGTGAAAAAGCATGTGAGGAGGAAAAAGGCAGTTTGGGAGCAGGATAGTGATGGTAAAATAGGAGGAAGATAGGAGCTGTTTGCAAATGTGGATTAAACGCACATATGGGCGGTCTCCCGGTGAAAAAAGAAAAGAAAAGAAAAGAGAGTACTTCCTGAAGCTGTTTGCAACCAGTTTGACTCCACTGTTCCCCACCAGTCTGTCACACAGGGGCCAAATTAAGTTAACATTATGTCTTGAATTAAAGTTTTTATTTATTTATTATTCAATAAAAACCTTCACATCCAGGATTTATAACCTACTTATGTTCTCCCCCCCTCACACACACACACACACACCTTTTTTTTTTTTTGGTTGCTAAATACCAGAGGCCTATCAAAGCAGAATAAAAGCTATTACTCTGAGCTTGTTTTCGTTTTTTATCTGCTTTGTCATTTCCTTAGATCTATTTTTCATTATATTAGCTAATGTTTCCTCAGATCTATTTTTTGGTATGGAGGTGTTATTGCATCCTGCTTGTCTGACAGGTGTGATGTCCTATGGGACTAACCTGAATTCCTCACTGGCAGCACAGACTGGGCTGTTTTTATTTTTCTCTTCTCCCTCAGCAGCCAGACTGGACACAAATAACTGATGCAGATTTGGATGCTCCAATTCTGTTTTTTATATAGAAATCTAGACTTAAAAATACCATATAATATGAACTGTGTGTACAGTTAATACAAAATATAAGACAATGTAATTTTATCACATTAAATTAAAGATCTTTCTAACACTTTATGTTTACACAACCATATTTTTTGTTGTCTGCTTTTGTTACATGCATACAAGGTGTTTGATAAGGTCAATGAGACATTAATGACTTCCCGAATGTGTCCCGAATAATTAACAAAAATGAGAAATGTTAAAATGTAAAAAAAATTTATAATATCCTGTGAAGAAATGCAGGTTAATTAAGTTCATTAGACATTAATAAAACATTTTAAAATGAACAGAAAATATCTGCAGTTTCCTTTGTAATAAGGCAAGTGAGGAAAATGCCCCTCCAGCTGAACTAGAGGCTCTTGCAATGTGTGTGCGTGTGCGTTTGCACACGTAAACACTGGTGATGAGCTCAGCACCGGTGATTCAGTAACCTTATTTCATCAGCTCTGAAAATGCAGTTTCTGTTATGGCCAATATTTGATGGAGCAATCGCAAGATCAACAATGAATTTCAAATGTAACAAACAGCTGAAATATACATCCAGGTGACACTTACACTCTGTTGCGACATAGCTGGTTCCTATCAGGCAAAAATAAATCACTGTAAGATCAAAACAAGACACAGAAATGCTGATTAAAAAATATTGTCTCATGTCATCATGCGGTTAGATGCATGAAAACAAATATTATGACACTAATTCCTCTGTATCTGCGCTCAGCAGTGCTGTCAAACAGCAGTGATGGGGAATTATGTGCACAGTGCAGCACCAAAGTGTTGTGAATCTGCCTACCAACGCACCTAGAACCAGGCAACACCATGAAAGCAGACTATTCCGCTCAATGATCACTGATGTGCTTTATCTGGATGATGTGAAAGCAGTGTTTGTGTTAGCTGGCTGCAGCCCAGCCAGCAGTGTTCGGGAGCAGGGAGGAAGGGAAAGGGAATCGCTGTCTCTGGTTCTCATCCAGTGTGTCTGTGTTTAGGCAGCCGGTGGAAGAAGAGGCACCCTGCTGGTCGGGGCCCTCCAAACCTGAGCCCACACCGACCAGACCAAAGCAGAGGAGCTCCAAGCTGGCCTCTCCCCGGATTGCCTCAGCAGGTACCTGAGAGTTTACTGGGGGCTAGCAGTGTGTTATCATGCCTGCAGTGGGGACACCTGCCTCTGATGCCGCCCTGGTGATTCTAATCTACAGAACCCTTTAATAAGATGATGATAGGCTGTGCTGCCGCCACTGCTCTGAATGGTGGAGCAGGAGCACGCACAGGTTTTTGTTGGTGTAATTTATTTTGTTATGGGTTTTGCAATGCTCACCTCTGCTCTATGTACAGTTACGGTTTAGTACAACTGGGAATTGTCTCATCCAGGCACATCCATGCCTCAGAGCGTGGAGGAAGTGAGCAGTGTCTGATCACAAGACTTCACCTCTCCACTCTAGTCCCCATCAGCCCTGATGTTAAATCCATGCACTGACTTCAGTAAATTTGAATTGTTATCAATTAACTTGAACCAGATTCAGTTATAATTCTCCTTAAAATCTGATAATGCAGATTATCTGAATTATTCGACCACAGTAATATACTGTGATTCCTCTGCTGCTGGATACCATTTGCATGTGTGTTTTTGTTCTGTCCTTTTGTTATGGTACCTTTATAGTAGGACATTAACAAAACACCATGCTGATGACAAATACATTTATTTTTTCCTCGAAATACATATAGAAATATTTTGTTTGTATAAGTTGTGTTCTTTTGTTAATATTTAGGGTGGCACTCTTAGCCAGAAAGCTCTCTACACAACAGACATAATTTGATTCTAAGCACATAATTTGAGTAATTAATCAGTTAAGCCATTGTCAATAAAAACTGTTTGAATATGCAAAGTGAGCAGAGCCTTTATAGAGACGGATTAGTGTTTGCTATCAGTAATCTCATAATTCGTCTGAATCCCGCTGCACATATGTTTTGTAGATGTGGTGGTTCAAAAGTGAAAAATAAAGGAAAAAAGAATATGTACATTTACGTATATTTAAATTAACATATGTGTAGCATTTGTGCAAGTACTTATAGACAGTCTATGCAGAAAACAAATCAATGATCATTATTATCTGCACTATTTTCTTTGTTATAAAATGTAGTTATTTGAAAGCACTTTTATTGAATGCTATTCTAATTTAATATTTTCCACCTACTGTATTCAGCTAAATCCAGCTTGTCTTCTCAATGTGAAAAAATACACAACACCTGGTTAAAAAAAATCAACATAAATACTCCATGAAAAAGAAAATACTCACACAAAACTCCAAACTACATTGAAAAATCCTAATTTCTACATGAACATCCTCACTGTTTCATCTCGAGCAGGGCAGGTAGCAGCAGCAGCACACAGTGCACATCCTCTGTGTTTGCAAACAGTTAATTACCCATCATGCATCCATGCTCCCAACCATACAAGCTAAAAGGTCTCTCATTGCTGATTAACATTACTGCTGGACATATTCTCTTTTTTCCTCACAAAAATATGCTTGTTTTATGGTAACTTTGGTTTGATTTATTCCAGTAATGAACTTTGTTCACATGATAATAAGTGAAACTTTACATTTAACTTTAGTTGCATTTAGTCAAGAGCAAATTTTCTCCATTGTTAGGAGAGATGCTGTTAAGCATTTTGGCATTTATTGTCAGTACATCTCATATAAATTCTATCACCAGGATAATAGCTACTGTGGTTAGTCATAATTACATGTATACTAATGGTCCTCGTCATTTTTTGGTAATAGACAGGATGGAGAAATAGATGTCTGATTTACCTGATTACGAAAAAGACGGTTTCATGCTGTAAATTATTCATTAGAGTAAAAGCAAATCAGACATTTGTGTGCATTTGTGTGTCAATGGTTAATTCTGTTTTCTTGAATAGTGTACTTATTGCTATGCTTGTTAAATTCAGAACGTCACTGTGCACAGCATTTTTGTGTTTTCTAATTACTCACTGCTGGCTTGGGATTTTGGTTCTATACGTCGGAACATGTCCAATGATGAGGAAGAAGTTGCTTTCTTGAAAAATGAAGCCATTATACATGTGAGGTGTATATACTGTCCATATATATATATATATTTATTTTTCATCTTATTGTGTTGGTAGAAAGGGGTCTTCTCTCTTGCTTTGTCCGTCAGCACTCAAGTCATTTGACACAATATATTTGAATTTTATATGCAGTAACAACATTCACAAGTCTTTCAGAAATTAATTCAAAAAGCAAAACTCTGGTGTTGTTTTGCTGACCAAACCTTTGGGACTGAAGGGAATCTCTTTTCACATACAGAACCTGCTAGAATTGCTTTCAGCACAGCCTGTGCACATGTGCAGAAATACAGAAGAACATCTGGTTACAGAAAGTCAACAACATTTGAGCAACCCGTTTTGCAAGCGCACCTAAGTACTGCAAAGCATGTTATTGGAAATATGGCAAACACACTTTTACAAAAATTTATTTTCTGTCTGTGTTTATAATCCACACCACAAATCACAATGAAGACAGCAGAGAAAGAGAATAATAGTGTAATGAAGATTGAGTCACACCAGCTTGTGACTCTGCATTCATCTAAAATCAATATTACCCCCCTGAGACATACAACAAACAGCTTAACAAGCTTTTCATTAGGTTAAAAGTTTATGAAGCAATATTTAAAATAGATCAAATGTCAGGAAGAAGAGCTTCATCCTAGAAGAATCCCAAGAGTAGGATCAGGAGTTTTCTTGTGAACAGCCTGAACACTCATGATTAATGTAGGCACACTGCTTTTCATATCATTGTAGGTATTGGACTCAAGTAAGAGCTGAGTGTCTCCAAAAGTCATCCACACAGCATCGTGGGAACCATATCAAGCCAGCTACGTGAGACTACCTCCAAAACAAACAGCCAAGCGTTTTTCTGAAATGGACGCGATAGTCATTAATCAAGGTCTGAGGCAGGTCCTGAACTGTCTAAACATGGAATCCACCTGAGAGACAAGGTAACTATGTACTTGTCTGTTGCAGATCTGCAGGTTGACACACAAACCATTCACCTGCCCGTCGTGGCAGCATCTCGCAGGGAGAGGCAAGCCAAGCCCATGCTGACTAATAAATGCTACATAAAGGTCAGTGCTGTATACGCCAGCAGGTTAGTGGTTTGAGTCATATTTTCACACTGGCTTTACAGTCCATCTATCAGGCATTAGGTAGCCAAAGAAGATTTTTATATCCTTATATATGTGTGCTGACTGGGAGAAATGATGTGGACCTTTTGTAGACTGTGTTTGCAGGCAGTGCAAAGTCCAGTTGTCTTCTGTATTTCCACATGACTGTGTTGACTTTATCACACAGAAAATCACTGACAGACTGCGTAATTAAACCAGAAAAGGAATCATAGATGGGTAAACCCCCAGGGTGTTCTTCTTAAGCATGGCCCCTTGTGAAGAGATGGATATAACCTCTTATCTCACCATTTGCAGTCACGATTGCAAGCTCCTGACGAATTTGAGCTATTTAGTTTGTCAGCTAAAACCACTAAAGCAAGAGTTAGACAACAAATTTAATCTTTGACCTTTGTGTTTTTGAGCCACAACAAAAGCCAAAAGTAAATGCACTAGACAAACATTGAGAGAGTGGCTTCCTGTTGACCCCGGCTTTGTGTCTGATGAGCACATTGGAGCGTTCCCCATCTCTCACAGCCTACTATTCAGGACCCTCCACATCTTTGGGCTTTTAATGGGGAGAAACTCTTTCTGATTGTTGGTTGAGGGACTGGGAGCATCTCATAGAAGGTACTTTCTCAAACAGGAAGCAGGAGGCCTCATTGTGAAAGTAGAAAAAAGAAAGAACAGTGTCTTCTTCATGTTCCTGACAACGAGGCCATAATTAAAATCACAGTGAGGGAAAGTTGACCTTTTGGGGCATGAATGAAGAGTCATTATGTGCATGATGGAGGCAGGGTTGTCTTTGTGTGACCGTGTGTACACGTTGAGCAAAGTTTTCTGCACGTCTTGGCTGTTTTGTGTCTAAATTAGCATGCGTATTCATTTTAAGCTTCACTGAGGACATATTCATTGCCATTTATCCAACTTTGTATAGTGAATTAAATCATATCATATTCATATAAACATGCTGCTCTTACACATAGAAGTGCTCCTTGAATTCCAGTGCACATTAGACGGGTTGAAGGGTTTGATTTTCCAAGATATTCAAGGACAAGTTATGTTTGCAAAGACTCTACACAAATAAACTCATTATCTTTATAGAAATTCAAAGAAATTACAGAAAACATAAACTCTCTTTTTTTTTATTAGAATTTGACAGAAGTATTCATTTGCTGAGTTAAAGAAGCGTCTGTTTCTCTTTCAGTGCTATAAAATCTGGGACAAAATTGGATCTTTAACAATCACACTTATTAACGAGCAACATAATGGTGATGTGACCTTGAGTCAAATGAGTTCCCTCTCAGTGTAAATCAGAGCACCGTTGTGTTCATCTGGTTATGTTTTCATTAACAGAATGGAAGACGAGCCCATTAATGAGACATCAGTCTATGTTCTTTGTACAATATGAGTCAAAGGAAGCTAAACATCATCCATCATTAAGCTGAGATTCAGGTTATAGTTAATGCAGAGGTTCATATCTCTGCAGTCTCATATTGCTGCCATTATCTCCTAGCAAAAAAGAGCAGGAAAACAGCAAGTGGATCTAAACTTAAATCTGTTCCTCCTAATGCCTGTGAACTGCATGAAAAGGGTTTTTGTATTTGTCACAAAGATTGAGATTTTCTTTACTTGAAACTGATCAAAAACTGTGCTAAACTACTGTCTAGCACAGTAATGATGTCTATTCATCTATGGCTTTTCTTTATGCATCCTTTAGCATATGCATTACACATTTATTATTTCTCATGCCTCTATAAAACGCCACATACTGGATGTTTACAATATGTATGAATTTGCACAATCATAGGAACACATGTAGAACTGCATATAACTCAAACTTTTACTTTGTTGACAGCAGATGGTCAAAGGAAGTATAGAGAGAACATTAACTGGAGTCAAAGCATCAGTGTACAAACTCCGTTACTAGTACAAACCCTGCATTCAAAATCTTATAGTTAAAAAAATATGTTTTAAGCTTTAAGTTTGTCATTACATTAAAACCATGTAAGTAGCATTTTAACGTTGTAGCTGACTGTGATTGAGCTAAATGCTGCAAACAGCAAAATCTGTGAAAAGTATTATATTGCACAAACTGGTCGTGTGTTTCGTTTGTAAAATATTCATCCACGGCACAACTAATAAACAAACTTGTTAGATAAGTGTGGTGAAGTAAAAAGCATAATGTTCCCATCTGAAATGGAAATGAGTAGAAGGACAAAGTGACATAAATGATGCTCTAACATTGTACAGGACCTGAGTAACACCTCATAAATAGTTGAAGTTCACTAAATAAAACACTGCTAGTCAAGGTTAAAAGAGGAAACATCTGATTTGAAGATTTCAATGCACAACAGAACTTTGTGTAGCATGCAAAATTTAAAAAATCAATTGTAAGCAACATAAATATATCTAGAACAACAATAACACATTGTTGTTGTCAACTAGCCTTGATCCCGTAACTTCTGTATTTGTCAAAAATGTTTAAATATTTCCTCCATCTATTGTCAAGTAAATGGATACAGGCCCACACTTAACAATTTAACAGCTGTTATTTTGTAGTAGAAACGTAAGAAAGCAGAAGAAAAGCAATGAGCACTACCAAATACACTAAAGCACACATTTAGTGCTGTAATTCCCCTTTGTTGAAATGGTTTTTGTTGTCAGTACGACACACACTCTACATTCACATCTGCTCTTAAAGGTCTGTCAGCCTTTTGTTTTAAGGAAGTGTAAGAAGTTTAAGGGCACCATTGGTTCACATATTGATTACCTCTCAGGTATTTCTTGTTCCTGAAAATTGATCCCAAAATCGTTCATAATCATACACATAGTTCTGTGTTAAGTAGATCAGATAGTACATGGACACATATTATTCACACACAAGCAAACACACAAGACGATAAGCCCCCAAAGCTTCCTGATTCAGCCTCAACTGGAGTTTTTTGGCTGCGGCCCTTGTGGTCTTCTTCGAGGATCCTAATTGAGAAATTAATGCAGAAAAATCAATTGGCAGAGTTTTTTGTCTAATACGCTCCTGAAGGCTTTAAGCGAGTATCAATCAATGCTTTCCACATGGGTGGCTCCAAAGCCCCTCGCTCTTTTGTTTATGTGTTCATAGCTGGAGGATTTCGATATATGAATTTCAATGAAATAAACACTAATGAATTTTTCACCTTTTGTGACCCCCTGTAATGCACAATGTATACTCACTGGTCATTTTTTAGGTACACCTGTACAGTCTACTGTAATGCAAGACTGAATCTCTGCCACGAATTTTGCTTTGACAAGGTTTTACCTACTCAGTTTTTGTTGAGGTGTACCTAATGAAGTGGCCAGTGAGTGTACTGCGAAGCAATTGTGGCCTTACCGGCAACGCTTTTGTGCCTGCCTTATTTACACTTCAAAATGAGGATCTTTTAACATTCTGTGATCATCCGCAGCATTGTTGTTGGATGAATTGGCATGTTTTTTTGCATCCCTCTTACCTAGAGGATATCAGCTTATTTGGGGCCATTTTAAAGCTCAGCACATCATCATCAGGTCAATGAAAAAGCAACCTTGAATTCCCTTTGACACAACTGTCTTTTTCCAGCACTGAGGCATTGTGAGTGTGCATCACCTTGTTACAACTGAAGGCAAAAGGCAAAAGGCAAAAACTGATAAAAAAAAAAAACAGCCATAAGAGAAAGATGTGAGGCTAAAACCTTAAGTATTTTAACAGTTTCACCTCATACACAACTGCATTTTCCTCGTTATGCCTCTCTTTTATGGTCAAAATCTCAACAAGAAGAAAATGGACATTAGCTTGTGGTTGTTGCATAGGGAAAACGAGTGCCATGTTCTTCTTTGTGCTCGTTAACCACCTTCCAAATTCATCATAAGCCCAGAGATCAGATCACAGTAATATTTGATCAATATTAATAAGGATAGGCAAACTCCTCCAGTAATTACCACAGTCTCTGGGCTTTGATTTGGACCATTACTAACGCCTCTGCATCTTTAGATTAAAAAAAGCGACCCCCTTTTATTTCATAACATTAAATCCCGACATGCATCTTCTAAAAGCTCTAATAAGACAAAGATAAGATTTGCATCCCCATACAAGTGTCTTTTTCAATTGATTATGAAGCTGCCATTGATGTGCGAGAAATTGATGTTTTCCTCTGTTCTTAAGGGCGGCTAATAGAAGGGGCGGGCTTCGAGGAGGAGACTTTGCTACTTTGATCTTCAATCAGTAAAAAATCCCACTTCTTCTTTGTCAGACTATATTTGGTAAATAACAGTGACAATCTGCAGGGTCTAGAGATGGAGAGAATGAGAGAGGGAGAGGGAGAGAGATGTGTTGAAGTGATAAAGAGGGGTTGGAAAGTGGGGGAGAGAGGGAGGACAGTGGGAGAAAAGGGCATAAAGTGGAAAATATCTTGCTTGTTGAATTTAAGAAGATAAAACTCCCCCAATACACCAAAGTATTCCATATTTCAGAGTCTGAAGATGCTGAAATAGCTGAAGCTGTCTGGCACTGTCACCTCACATGGAAGATGACAGGAAGTATTTCTTACCTTGTATATTTTGGGTGAATCAAATGTTACACAACTGCCCCTGTGTTAGTGTGAGTGACGTTACATTATGACACACACAGTTGGTTTCTAATTAGGCCCTGTGAAAAACAACAGGTGGATGTGAGAAAAGTAATAAATCATTCAGGCAATATGTGCCAACAGACCTGTTGCTTTCCCCTTTTTTGTTCCCTTTAGGTGTCTGCGAAGTGGAATTGTTGGCGGATGTGCTCTGTGAGCAGATGTGCGTGTCCCACGCATATTTGTCCGGCACATCATTTCTGTCTGGCATTTTGTAATCAAGTTGTCAGTGATGTTGTTTGTGGGTCTTTGGCATGAGAACTAAATGTGTGATTATATGCTATGGGTTATGTCAGTACAGACACCTTTAAATTCACGCATTTTCTCAAGAATGTACATCCAGCATTTTCTCAAGAATGAGAAAATGCTGGATGTACATATAAATTCTGAACATTTTATAAAGTGTGCTTGTACCATTAAAGGAATAGTTTGACATTTTAAAAATTACTGTTATTGTGTTTCTTTGAGTTAAATGTGTAAATACTGTATGTAGCAACGCCAGCAGTCATTAAGTTTAGCTTAGCATAAAGACTTGAAACATCTACTGCAGCACACCACTGTCCAGGTAAAATACAGGGCCCATCAAAGAACAGTCAACTCCAGCTTCCAGTCTCCATGCTCTGCTAAGCTAAACAACTGCTGTCTTAACCAAACCTTCCGTCTTCTCTTCTAACTCTTAGCAAATTAAGAAATGTGTGTATTTCCCAAAATGATAGACTATTCCTTTAAGGTTTATCTCAGTTACTTTTTTTAAATTGATGTCTCAAAAACAGCATATAAATGAAACACAGCAGACTTTGCAGTGTTGCATGTATCCAATTAACATAACAGCTGTTATATATACAAAGAACAAAATCAAGCTTTAAGCATTTTGTTTGTTCTAGTGCTGATGGAGACCCAGGCATGGAAAGTGTACATGTGGGCAGAGAAGGTGAAAAAACACCCGTGAGAGCCACAAGGGGGACTAGTTCTTGATATGCTACCCACATTTGAAGTTGACAGTAGAACAATTAGGTAATGAAAACAGTATGAACTACATGTATATAGATACAGTATGTTTGATTAAACCAGCAAGAAACAAAATAAGACACTACCCTGTAAAAGAAACAATAAACCAAAACCAAATTAAGATAATGAAGAAACAAATAAGCTAAATAAAAATGAGAAATAAAGAAAGTCTGAATGACAAAGGCTGATATTTTTTTAAAAAGCCTGCAGTTTAGTTAAAAGCGACATGAGACAGGAGGGCTGCGGCGGTGAGCTGGACAGGCAGAACTGGAGATGAAGCCAGAGACAGAGGGAGCTCAGTGGGAGGTTGTGGAGTGGCTGGGGGCAGGCTCCAGGCAGAGGAGAGGGCAGGCGAAGATAAACCTCCACAGACACCAGAGAGAAAGACCTAATATGCCTTCAATACATGCAAACACTCATTTACAAATGTTTACAACCTTTAAGGAACAAAAAAAAAGTTGATTCGATGCCGTTCGATATCAACCCGCAAACTGGGGATAAAACTAAAACAGAGGGCAAATACAGCGAATATTTGTTTTTGTTTTTTTTATCCTATAATATTGTTTTTTCACGTTCTATTGTCAGACAGCTGAGAAAATGAGAACAATCAACGCACTATAGTGAAGAGGGGAAAGGTTTGATTCCCACTTAGTTTTCAAAGACACTTCTCTAAAAAAACTAATCTTTCGTACAACTTGAAAAATTTAATAATGTTATTCTACAAACGCATCCTCTTAGAAAGTGGATGTTTTGTGAAACGTCTCCAATAACTTATCCAGAATAATTGTGAGTTTGAACTTTGAATAGCACACTCTAAAAGTCATTTACAGAAAAAGAACATTTACGGATTCTGTATTTTTTTTTGCTCCAGCAAACATAACGTGTAGTGAAAATATTAAACAAGTTGTTCAAAGTTTGTTTTGATCACAGAGACAGTTAATGATTTACTTTACCACAAATGTATACACATTAAACAGAGAGATTCAACATCATATTCATAAAGCAGCTCTTTATAAAGTGAATTAGAGTGCAAAACCAATTTGCAGCAGTCACAAAAAGAACTCAAGGAAGTCATTATTCAGTATGTTTCTAATGATACTTTATCTTAATGCATTAATTACAATAATTTTACAATCATTTATTTGTGTTTTTACTATATATGTGTAAAGTTGCATGTATGATTTTCAAATAATAAGACCTCATGACCTCACTACAGCGTAACTGTAGTGTAATATTGACTTTTTAATTTGTGTGACTCATGAATATGGATTGTAAGAAAAGGCAAAAAATGAATAGTATTTTAGCCAGAGTAGACACTGCTCATAAGTCTGACTTCATTCCTTCCCTAAAGTAAGATTATGTGAGGATATAAATGTGGCGAGGCGCTGCAGCTGCCGAAAAACTCCAGTGAGGACTGAGGGCTTCATGTAGTGGTTACCGGCTCACTGAAGCCTCTGACCCAGCGACCACCAGCCTCTCAAAAGTAACTCAAGCCAAAAGTGAACATAAGAGGCTCTTTCTTCCAGCCCTTTTAGAGCCTGCATCCATAAAAAGCTCTGCTGGTTCACCCAGTCTAAAGATGGCTGACAACTCCAAACATCTCAGACCAGAACTATTAAAACTCTTCAGAAAAGTTCACACAAACACTCTCTGTCCTTAAAATGTTTTGTGCACAAATGAGAGCTTAACAAATGTGCACTTTGGCTTATACAGCAGAGTGAATTAAGCGTACGTTTTTCTGTGCTTTTGCATTTAAAACAAGTAACTGGAAAATGTTAATTTCAGTTGTGTCTTTCTTGAGTGGCTTAAATTCAAATAGTGGCATTAAGAGAAAGAAGAAAACTTTGTCTTTCTGAGGGAATGAAAATTTCAGAAGGGCTGTTGCTCTCCGATCTCTGCAGGTCCATTATTGGCCTCGTACCCCACCACGACAGGAAAGGAAAACCTTTGTCAAAAAGTCTGTTTTCTAACGGCGCCTCATCTGCATATTTGAATAATACATAGTGCTTATAAGCATATTAAATAGAATGTGGCCGTGCGTCATTTGAAGGCTGAGATTAGACCTTCCCAGTTAATTATAAAGATGTCAAATGTCAGCGGATGAACCCACGCCCTGGGGTCACCCCCTTTAGTTTGGTGATTATATGCACAAACTATAGATAAAGTGTCATCATACAGGCTATTAAGGTGCTGAGGCTTGAAGAGAGGCTTCCCCTTGCCTTTATTACTATGCAGAATCTGTCAGGGGAGGAAAACGAGACCATGCACTCTTAATGGTTTCTCAAACAGTTACTACACTCGGTCATATATTTCCCTCACATACTTTGAAACAAAGATTAATAGGAAGGCTCAACTGATGTTAACTTGCTAAATTAGCTGGCTTAGGCCTTTAAGTTTCTTACATCTTTTGAGATAACGCGCCCTTGGCTGAGACAATACGTTTTGTGGCTGTGTGTGCGCATATGTGTGTGTGTGTGTGTGTGTGTGTGAGCTTGTTTTGGTCATTACTGTACTATTAAGAACCAATCAGCTCAGCAGGGCAGCCGTGTGGAAAGCAGCACAGGCCTGAGAGAGCACCTTGGGTTCACCTTGACAGGACCGCCAGTCAAACAGGGCAGCTCTCTCTGTGTTCCTGTCAATCTGACTCCCCCTCTGAAGTTCATTTAAAGGGAGGAGCAGCGGCTCACTAGCTCCTAACAGGTAAGAAGGGCCCATATTATCAGCCCTCAGAGAGAGCAGGGCAGAAGTCTGATGTGCTCTTTCAACTGTACTAAACTGTCTGTACTGTAGCTCAGCTCGCTGACTGACTAGACACACACACATACAGCAGTAGCTCTGTCAACTGATTGGAAAACAGAGAGGAGGAGAGCAGAAAGTGAAGAAGGAGAGTCAGAAAGATGAGAATAACTGATTTGCATGGGGAAATGGAGATGTAAAGAAATGAAAGATTAAGGCTAAGGGAATGAGGATGAGATTAAATCTAGGAGCGCCTGGTTGGTGTGTGTGTGTATGTGTGTGTGTATGTGTGCAAGACAGAGAGGAGGGAGGGAAGAGTGTGAGGGGGGATAGAGTGTGAAAACAAGAGAGAGAATGATATATTTTTCAATGGAAAGTATATTGCAATCCACTTTTCTGATTTTAGAAGTACACTTGGGGGTGGGGAGTTTGTTTTGGTTTGGGGGAGAGCTGACACAACATCCACTGTTTCCACCGTCAGGCAATCCCCACCATTCATACACACACACACACACACACACAC
>JAUBNQ010000011.1:11113631-11145162 GCA_032353495.1 Ctenopoma kingsleyae
AGAGCTGACACAACATCCACTGTTTCCACCGTCAGGCAATCCCCACCATTCATACACACACACACACACACACACACTCAACTACATGGGGCCCCAGCCCAGCCTTTCCAGGTTCCTCAATATTTCATGTGATGAGCCCATGCTGACTAACTCAAGGCCATGCAAGCAAGGCTCCCTAACCGACCAAAGCGCTCGCAGTCTTTCGAGGATCCTGGTTGCCAATATCCACAATCACAGAAACAATAACATTTAGCTGCAGTTCCCAGGTATCAGATAGATGAGACAAAGAAGAACATAGTGAATTCAGCATGACTGCCTTAAATGTAGATGATGTTATGTTTACCTCTTTGAGCGTGGCTCCAAAAGGAAGGTAGGTGAAGTGAAGGTGAAGGCGTTAACGGGCATCACGGCTAATTGTTTACGAAGCGCAATAAAAAGCCAACCAATTTTGCACATTTTGGAAGGCCGAACCCAAACATTGTTATACGCAGCCTCATCTCTGATAGCATCCTGTGGGTCTCAAACAGGTAAAAGTTCCAGAGCTCAAACTTGTTTTTTGGAGGATTGCATGAAGTTACCTCATGCAAGGTTCTTCAACTTTTTTCAGGGATTTTTATTGTCTCTGTTTTGGCATGCTGGTCCTCCTTTACACTGCTGGCAGAGAGCTTGCTGTCCAGAAACATATGAAATAAAAACACATAACTGGTCACATGCACCATTAAATGATTTAACACACCACTTGTCTGGTTTTATGTTGGGTAGTTGTTGGGTAGAAGATGTCACTAAGTCTAAGATTTGTAGTTTGATCCCAACTGGCATCACTAAATGGCATATATTACTTACTTGCATAAAGCATAAAACTGAAATGTTCAATACTTTTTGCAATTGTCAACAAATTCCATAAAAACATGAATCAACCAATGGTGCATTAGTCCATCCTCAATACTTTCTGCCTGTCTGTCTCTAATTCACGTCCATTGTCTCCTACTGATGTTGTTAATCTTTAAACATGGCTGTAGAACATATGCTTAAAAAAGGCCAAATAATTTCCTAAAACAGCTGGTCATGGTAGATTTTAGTCGTAGATTTGGTTTGACACCAAGATGGCAGCAAGATGGTGCATATGGAATAAACTACAGTTCCCAGGTTGATTGTCATAGAGGGATAACCCACACAGTGCAGTGTGACTCACTGGTGTGCTGTTAAGACTGTTAAATAAAAGTGTAGTTATATGGCACAGGTGGATGCTCTAACAGGCTTTTACTACACAAACAGTACTTGTAATGTTTAGCTCATTGTTGCTTTTGCTGTTTTTTGAGGGAGTTATTTTTAAGTCATTTGGAGAAAGTGTAACATTCAGTGTTTAGAGTAATAGGCATCACACAGACTTAGGATGAAGATCACTGTAGGTGTTTGTGAATTGGATGGAAAAACTTGAAACTGTACTCAGTTTTGGCCTAGTCTTTGTTTTTCAGTCTGTTCAGCGTGAATATCGAACCATCAAATACTCCAATTTTCGCCACTCTGCCTTGTTTTGTCTAGATTTTCTTCAAGCTGAGTGTCATTGGAGAGTAAACTATGTGTATGTGTTGAGTCCTTTGTATTTTTTCCCTCCACCTCCCTTTTCTCTCTCACCGGATGTGTGCGAGAGAGCCAATACACGGTTGTGTGAGTGTGTGTGTTTGCACGAACGTGCGCAGGCTTTGTTTTTCTTTTGAACATCCCTTTGATGTTGCTGTTTATTTATTTATTTCTCTGCCTGCAAAGGCCCTTTCTCGGCAGTTAGGGCTACAGCGGATTGGGCGCGCGTTGCTCTGAGTGCCATCCATCAGCGAGGAGCCTCTCTGACGGATGAACCGATGACCTCAGCTCCCTATAGCACATCAGCTTGAAGCTGCAGCGGCGCTGGGGGATTTTTGTTTTTAAGGAGACATAGTGTAACCAGAAGGGCCTCTGCTTCATCACCAACCTGTCTGGCTCAGCACCAGTGTGTGCATCACATGTAAAACAACTATTTCATCTCTGGCCAGGAGGTACTGCTTTACTTTGGTTTCTCATTGTTAATGGAACTCTTGTAGTTGTGGGTGTACTTTTTATGACTGATTTGACACCTCTGTCTTCTGTGCTCAATTTCTGATTTGTGTATCCATATAACAGCAATCACAAACTTCTCACTCTCAGTGGTAAATGAAAAACACACAATGCTTCATCCCGAGGTTTGAACTTTCCACATACAGGTGAAATTAGAGCAGACTGGACATTTTGGACATATGGAAAGTTTGTTATTCTCACCAATCTACTGTTAATGAAGCTCAGTTGTCCATAAAGTAAACAGTCGTATAACATCTCTCAGAATGTTGCTAAATCTGTCCCATCCCAGCATCCACTCGATAGATAGGCAGACTAGTTGGACATAATGAAGTGCAAAACCTTCAGATGAACTCACATATTGTTTATGATTTAACAAGCTAATGCCACATTTGTTTTGAGTCAGCCTTGTAAATATAAGTTGATGTCATGCAAACGTTCTTTGGCAAACTAATTTACACTTTAAGTATTGTACTAATGACTTGAAAATCCTGTACAGACCCGATCTGCCAACCAACATTCTCACAATTAAGTACAAGGATGTTCATTTTATGTTTAGTTTGCACTGGTAATATGATGATGACCCAAATGCATTGTGTCAAAAACAAAATGATGTACAAATTCAAAGAATTCTCAAAGGCAAAACATAATTGCATAGTCTATACAACTACACGCTATTATAAAGTTTATGTACATGAATCCACATTTTAAAATTGTCCATCTTATACTCAAGTTGACTATTTTTCCTTACAAGTCCAGATTATTTCCTCTCTCTATGTTGATTTCTTGTTTCAAAGCAACTCTTTCGGACCATGGCCTCCAGGTTTATGTTCAGCTCGTCTTTGTCCACATGTCTGGTGTTCCTTGGATGGTGTCTTCTCTGGTGGATAGCCATCATCCATCAGTCTGTATGTCTGTGGAGTTAAACCTCTGACAGACACCTACCGAGACATCCTGACAGCTGAAATAAACCCGGGGCCTTGCATGCTTTTGTCTCTACTTACTCACACAACTGTGTTAACTAACATGCAGTGATCATTGTTAACACTCCAACAAACCTATGCATATACTGCATTTCAATTTTCCAAATTTGTTGCTACAGATATGTTTGTTTTTTGCTTTACACAATCTGAAAATGCACTGATGTACAGTAGAGTATTTTCAGATGGGTTGAAAGGATAAGTGTAAGGCAAACTAATGAGGCACCACAGTGCGCATGTATTGAGGTCTGTGAACCTCTCACAGGTTTGACTCCATGTTCTCACCAATAGAATTTAAAGCCATTTATTGCTACACTCAACCATAAAACACACTGTGTACAGCAAACTGCTTATTAGAGGTTCCAGAAACCTGAACTCACATTATCAAGGGCTGATGCCTTCTAAGCTTACTCCTTTCTGAATTCCAGTGGCCTTGGCTTACAGAGGACAGATTGATAATGTCGTTTTGTTGACACTGCTTCTTTCAGGTGCCGTTAGACTTTTTTAAAAATCCTGTTAATTTCACAGAACACAACGATACGTAGGTATCTTTGATGCCTGGGTCAGCCACTTTGATGAGAACACACATAGAATCATGTTGTTTAATAGCTTAGTTATCACAGGTAAAAGAAATAAGGTGAAATTAAAACTGTAGGGAGTAAATCACTTGTATAAGTATACATGAACAAAAGTGACAACTGAAAAGTCATAGTGAACTCCACCCATGCAATGATCATTTACTGTGTGTTACATACTGCGAAATGCCAGAAAAATCTACTGTAACTTTATTGAAAAATAACAATGATGACTGGGTTCAGTCTAATGATGATTGCAAAGCAACGTCAGTACAAAATTCCATCTTCACAGAGAAAAAACGGATCACATCTCTCAAGGCCGTAGCACTGCACGCCAGGAGAAACGAGTGCTCCGGCTGCTGACTTGTGTTCTTTTTAGAACTGCAGATACTCACAATAAAAAGTTCTTAGCTACAACATCTTTAGCTTTTACTTACATTTTCCATCTGATTGTAGCATTCTGAGATAGACCACCACTTGAGAACCTAATTACACTTTGAACGAGTACTACGATTGTGAGTGCCCATTGAAAGGCATTAGATGTGTTACCTTGCCAACTGTAAGATCATTGCTTTTCTAAATGGCTCATCCTTCAACCACTGCCATCTGCTCAGCATATGAGAAGATTTCATTTAATTTCAATAGGCACTAACAGTGACTGACTTGACACCATGAAAGAGATTTTTGTTCATTGGCATCATTTCTATGGGGTTTACATTTTAAAAAAATGCTAGAATTATTTTGTATTGACCACAGCAACCCCACTGCTATCATATCCAATTACACCCTACCCTTTGTGTCTGTCCTTACCCTTCCTCAGTAATTTGACCGAACCTCCAGATTTATACAAGATTAAAGATTTATCATCTCTTAATAAAATAATTGTCATTATTTCTATAGACTGAGATGAGATGGAAAGCAGCACATTTTCCTACCACCCAACCACATTAGAAATCAGTAGGCAGGGAAGCAGGGAAGAGCTTACAAATCCAATGAACTATTCTCTTTTTCTATTCTATCATTGAAACATCTCGCGTCTGTTTTACATTGCCCTTTTAAGTGAGATATATTTATACAGACTCTGTATTTGCATTTAAGGCATTGTATTCATATTATAGTGCCAGTCTGTGTAGGTGTAGCTGAGGAGGGCTGATTGCTGTCAATCTTCTGTTCAATCAAATGTCCAGAAAAAGATGTGGTTTACTTAGTCATTTAGAGGAAGTGTTCATATTCTGCTTTTAGGTTGTAAACAGACCTAATTATTGTCTGAGGAAGCTAAATGCTAATTTTAGCTACAGCGAACAAGACCAGCATGCTTTGCTGTTGTTTTGTATAGTATCAAGTCAGACATGACAGAATGAAGGAGAATACATTACCCAGCTCAGACATGAGGCAAAGCACAAAGTCCCAAAAACTGCTGGGTGGTGTGCAGAATTTCCCTGGCAAACGTCTTAGGACATTGTTTTCTTTCTCTCTGGAGGGGAGTTTGTGAATTCAGCATTTTGATCCCAGAGTGTAATTGAGCGTCTCCTTGTCTAGAGAACCACTGAGGGATTGAAGCGCGATCCATCACCCCTCGCTGGACTGTCCGACCGTTTTACATGTGGCTGGGTTCAAGCTGCTCACCGGCGGGAACAATGAAGAAAGGAGGTGTGAAAAGTTTTCAGAACATTTATGACATGTTTGTGTATGAGGCAAGTTGATGATTTTATGAACACACCAATGCAGCATGGCTTTCATGTAGAGTCCTGCTGCACTTTTTAGTGCCTGAACTATTCTTTCATTTATTTTAGAAGTTGTTGTGTTAGATTTGCACCAGGAGTTTATGCTAGAATTTTTTTTCTTTGCTATGGGAAAATAACATAAAATCTAATAATCTGTCCCATATATCATCCTCTGGGTCAGCCTTTGTGGTTCACTTTAACAGGCATGCCAACAGAATAATTAATATGTTTTGACCCCCTCCTACGCTGGTCAAAGGAAGGCCTAAAGGCCAAAAGTGTTGTTGGCCTGCTTAGCATAAAATAAGTGCATTAATACCCGGAGACTCAATTATTTTGCAAATAGTTTGGTTGACACTGCAGGTTACAAGAAGCTGTCGACTTTCAAGACCTTTAGCTTGAGGAAGTGTTGGCTTTGGTACTAATTGTAGATAACAGTATGACATGGATTACTTGAAATTATATGTTTCATTCAAAACATTTTTTAAAAATGCCTTTGTGATAATGTAAAACCCCTAAATAGTAATCACGATGTCCACAAATTTATGGATCATGTGTGGGTATATTTAAAATTGTAAATGAAAACAAAGCCTAAAAATAAGACTTGTTGCTATATTTATAAAATTTCAATCATGATACGGCTCAAATGTTTCAACACCTTCCAACTACCACATGACACAGCATAATGATTGCTATGATTTGGGTTCATCCCCATTTTTTCTCACTCTTGCCCCATAGATCCAGATGGTTCTCTTTACCCATAATCCTCATGCTGACTCCTTCCCCTTTCTCTCACCTGATTAGAATTTCTGCCGTGGCCTCTGGGATTGGACGATTTCAACATATTTTATTTAACCGCTTTTGTAAGCCCTAATATTCAGCAGCTGTGATCTATGGCTGAATTACAATTTTCAGGGTCAAGGAGGGACTTAGCTAAGGAAAAGAGGTGGGTACAATAACTGTGCTGGTGGGGGAGTGAGTGTATATATATGTGTGTGTGTGTGTGTGTTGGGGGGCGCGGGGTGATGGAAAAAGGAAAAAACATACAGAAAAGGGGAAGGAAGAATCTCACGAGTTGTCTTTAAAAATGAATGAGAAAATGGGTAATCCCAGAGTCACAGCATGAAAAGAGGGAAAATCAATATGGCCTCTCAGTTCACTGGGGCCCTCACAAGTCCTTGAGATGAACAAAAAGTTGTGCATTTTGTTGCCACATCCATATGTCTCAATAGAGAGGTGTGTGTTCTGTGTGTAAGCGTGTGTATAGTACAGTAAGCCTGTCTCTTTTTTAGAAGGTGCAGCTTGCTGTTTGCAAGGCTGTATGTGCAGTTGAGGCTGTGTACAAGGTGTTTCAGGGATTCAAGTTTAGTTCTTAATTTGGACCTTGAGTGAATTATGTGAGGAAACACGACTCGTGTAGAGTATATCAAGCTTGTTCCAACTTCTGAAAGACTCAGAGGAGTCTGAGAAAATGACTTGATGCAGGATTCTTTCTGTACTGTACATGATGTGTTGTGTTGTTTATTTTCAGTTGATGTAGCCTATATATGAGGACATCATACAGGTTCTGTAACCTTTGGACTCTTCATGCGATTGACCCTATACACCAGCCTTTAACAGCCCCCTCTTATATGAATCCAATTCCACTTTTTGGCTTATGTGGAGAAAAGTGGTCGGCAAGAGCTGGGATTGGATGCCCTCTCATAAATATTTAATTGCCACCAACTGTATGAAGTGGAGGTTGCATGGGTGGGTGTGTGTGTGTGGGGGGGTGGTAACAGGCTGCTTTTGAAGGGGGTGCCCTTTTTATCTAAACAATGCATGCACACATTTTTGTCTCATTCTCATCCGACTGCATGTTTAAGAGATGATGTTGATTCACAGCAAACAAGTGCACACCTTCTCCATCCATCCATCAGTCCATCTATCCATCCATCCCCCACTTCTGTCCTCTGTGCTGTCATGCTAAGCGATGGCCCCCCTCCTCCCCACTTCATTAGCAAGCTCTTCAGTAGCCTGTCATGACGGATGTGCTCCATCAAAGCTGATCAACTCTCCGTTTTTCCAGAAAGATGTCGTGGGTTATCACCGTGCGCTCAGATCTCCAGCTACGGGAGGAGCGTGACTGGCAGGCCGTCTTTTGAAGACAGTGATTCCTCTACTGATGCCTCCCAGTTGGAAATTTAGAATCATGTATGCTAAGACACCATATGCAAAGTAAATTACTGTACAGGGGTGAGCCTGACTAAACCCTCTTCTCTCTGAACGTCCAAGCCACTAAGTGCCTCACAGGTAACTTGGCCTCCGCTCATAGCAGCATTTCTCTTTTTGTGTCTCTTTCCATCAGCCACTTCTAAAATGTACAGTCAAAGAGAAAACTTGCACAGAAAAAAGGCAGAAATCTGATCACTCTTTTTTCTTGTGTCATTCATTCATACTGTACATTAAAAAAAAAAAAAAAAAAATCATAAATGACTATCTCTGACATCTACTTAGACACAGTCAGTATTAATTTGACTATGGTAAGCTGTGGGGAGGAATTTAATTGAAAGGGCAAAGGGCACACAAATACTAGCAAATGCATAAATTATTTTTAAAAAGCTTTCACCACAAAAAAAACAGCTCCTTTTTCTTCAACTCCCCATTATCATGCAAATTACACTGCTGGTTACAACTGTATGTCTTTGTAGTGGTAAAGTGTTAATTTCAGTTCAAAGGCTGTAGCAGTATTCTACAGGGAGAGAGATGGAAGGTAAGATGGAGATGG
The DNA here is from genome assembly GCA_032353495.1 of Ctenopoma kingsleyae. Classification (NCBI taxonomy): domain Eukaryota; kingdom Metazoa; phylum Chordata; class Actinopteri; order Anabantiformes; family Anabantidae; genus Ctenopoma; species Ctenopoma kingsleyae. The sequence goes on from JAUBNQ010000011.1 coordinate 11,121,763, forward strand.
AGGGAAGGGGAAAAGGGGGGTGAACTGCGTGGTTTAGCCTGGCTCAGCTTAGCTCTGACCCAGCTCTTTGTGTTTCTATTGTCTGCATGGTGAAACCATATTAAAACTTCTTCTGCATAAGAAGAAGAAGACTAGGTGCGTCTTATATACTGTAGTTTTAAAGAATGTCAGTGTTTGCTCCTTACGTGTTTCTGAGGAGCTAACCAGGTATCCACCCTAATGTTTTTTTTTTTTTTGTGCATTCACTGACAGCACATGGTGGCTGAGAAAAACAATGCATCTTATGACACAGCATGTTGGTTGTGGAGATCCAGAACCGCTTTAATGACAGAAGCTAAACCACACCGACAGTGACAGAGATCACAAATGTCATATTTACAAGCATCTCATAGTCTGACTTGATGAACTGAGAAAAACAACATGCACAGAAGATCCTGCTCAACAAGTAAATTTCGTCATGTGAGCATTATCTACACACACAAACAGATATTGTATGTGCAGACAATTCAACATAACCTTTTACACCAAACGTTCTATCTCAGCCACAGGGAGACACATCCTACATGTATATGCACACACACACACACACATCCATGCACAGTATGTATGGCTGCTGCCCTCGCAACTTCCTCAAATAATGGGCGGCATTGTCATTTCTTTCTGAGCACACACACCATTAAAATGGCCAACAGCGCTGATGGGGGCAAAAGAAAAGACAGAGGAGAGAAAGAAAGCCATTCTGCTAGGACTGGTGGCGTGTACAAATGGAGAACATGGCTCCTCTTCTAACAGCCGTACACTAGAGCACGTGTGCATGCTTTTTATTAAGTGGCATACACCATACATGCAACAGCGTGCGCTCACGTTTGTGTGAGTGCTGAATCAAACAGTAGAGGATTCACTGTAGTTATCAAACACTGGCTCTGTGGGTTTTTTTCTTGGGTAGCTGTTGTGTGGGGGGCTGGCAGCATCATGGACGCTCCTGGAGATGAAGTGCACACCCTCCCACTGTGATCCCACCACTGGAGCTGTTTATCCCATTTAAGACCCGCCCTTCACCAGGGGGACAGAGCTCAAATGACGCTTGTCACAATCCGTTGTCGTCTTAAATGGTTGACAAACACCAGACTTTTTGCAAAAGTGGTGCATCACAGAGGTTCCTTATCGAGGAACCTTCTTTTTCTTACTTTCATGAAAACCTTACAAAGACGACTGGGGAGAACAGATCACTGCTGATCTGGGCATGAGGGACGTTGGCGAGACAAACTGATGCAAGATGGTGGTTTGACAGACAACTGATCAAAGACACGAAAACCGTGGCTATATGATCACTCCAGTTATCATTAGTGTATCGTGAAATACAGCAGAGTGAGGATCTAAATGTTACTTCAGTGCAAATGTTTCCGTTCACACAGGACGGCCAGGACGTGGCTGATAGCTAAAAATTTAACAGGGACACCCAAAGATTCCCTGGCAAACAGGAAAAAGGCTTTAAAATCACGTTTCAGACATCAAATAATTAACTACTCTCCCCTCTCGCTTTCCTCCCCTCAGTGTTTCTCTCCTAGTGTCTGTATGGAAGACACAGCACCAGTCACTTAAGGAGGGTTAACACCCGTCTAAATTAAATATTAAAAGGTGTCTGTACCTGCTGCTATTGTTGCCCCTTGGAATAAGATATAACCTATTTTTGACAAGTTTTCATCCTCAGGCTTCTGCGGTGAGATGCTTGTCGAAAACCAAATCAGTGAGTGGGGGAGTCGTAGTTGGGGAGGGGGGGGGGGGTGGCATTGATGAATAATCTAGTTCATATTACAATGACACCCGCTGTTCAGAAGGAGAGAAAGAAAGGTAAGACAGGCAGAGAGAAGGGCAGGTGGAGAAAGAGAGAAACTGGACAGAGAAGGGGAAGATAAAAGCTGGAGGAAAAGTGAGGGATGGAGAAAAAAGAAGAAAAAGAGAAAAAAAAGAGGACAGGCAAATGATAGCTGACGTCTGCCAAGGTATCACATGACAGTGCTCTTGTTTAAATTATAAAACAGGATGCAAGCTCTAAACAAATCGTTATCTCTCCACCTCCAAGCATTCTGTCTTCCCTCTGCCCCTCCCTCCCTTTCCCTGCTTTTAAAAACTTGTTTTAATGCCATTTCTTAATGAATATAATAGCTCAGTGCTAATAATGAAAAAAAAAAAAACATCTAAAAACGCGGAGGGGCCCCTGAGTTGTCGCCGCCGCTCAATTATTTCCTTGTCAAGTGGGTCTGTTTTTAATGAGGCCCTGTGGGACTGACGTCTGTCAGTCAGCCCTGACTTTTTGACACCATTACAACTTCAAATAGAAGCCGCCGCCACGCTGCCTTCCACCGCTCACTCACTAGCTACTGCTCCGCTCATCTGACAGGCTGGAGAGCGAGGTAGGGAGAGAGGGAGAGGAAGAGAAGGAGGGAGGAAGGGAGGGGAGGACAAGGAGGAGGAGAAAAGGTAGCAGGAAAAGTGGAGGAAATGGGGGGAAAGCAGGAAGGATGAGAGGGGAGAGAAAGAAAGAGGAAGCATATCAGCACATAGGTAGGCTGTGCATGCAGACACACACATACACACACACACACACTCACACACTGCGCTGGGTGAAACAATCACTGTGGGTCATTACCAGATGAGGTTTTCAAACTGCTAGGGATTCCACCCTCCCTCACCATTCACATCCATGCTTCCTTGTTCACTTCCTTCCTTCTCCCTCTTTTTTTTTTGCTCCTTCCTTTATTCAGTATTCCTTGACTTTAATGATAGCTCTTGGTGGGTCGGCCCCGCATGGGACGGTCAGAGGCACACTATTTTGTTGGCCATTAATTTGAGTCTTTGAAGCAGACGGCGGCGCTGCGGCTGGTGAGGGCCTGTGAAATGGTGTTCATTGAGGTGGGTGTGGGGGACCCCCTCTTCACTCCAACACCCCCGTGTCTTCAAAAATGAAGACCATGGCCCTGAAACAGAATAGCAAATGTCCTCTCTGGGAACTGCCACACCAAGCACTGGAGACACACACTCCGGTACTCCACTCCCGTGTGTGCGTGCGTATGTGGGTGTGTATTTACGTCGTGCACGCCATTACCTTCATGTGTCTCAACTTCAGAAATTCTCCAAATATGCTCTTACATTTAGATTTCCCAAGACCCCCTGATGAATGGCTTTCCCCTGAAGAATTAAACAGCAGTAAACTCATACACACGAATTTCAAACACCTGCAAATGTATCAAATCATCAGTCAGTGTACAGATAAACACAGAAACAAGGATGATAATCTTTAGAAGTTGACAAAGAAAATATAGAACGAGAAGTACAAGTTCTAAAACAAGTTAAACCCATTTATAGGAACAGAAGAAAAATAAAACCTTTAAGACACAAAACTAGAAAATCATACATTTTAGTTGGTCCTGGTTTGCATTTAGTCTAATAATTCAACATCCAAATTAAAGAAAAAAAAATGTGGTTAATGCTGAATACTTTTAAACTTCATTAAATATACAGTTCTAGCACAGAAGTTATAATTGAAAATGCATGTATGCATTTATAAATAAATAGTAACAGAATCACTTGTATTGAGAGAAAAACACTATACATGATGTAGATTTCAATGTTAACACAAACCGTATGATGCCTATAATATTCCATAACATTTACTGTATATGAAAAAGTCCATTTGAATGAGCTGTGGGAACATGTATTTGGGAGCTGTAGGGGAACTGTACTAAATGTGGAGATTAAAGGTGGAATTGTGAAGAAATCTTTCTCTGTATTACTGGGAAGGTTGGGGTCTGTTTCCGTTGGTATTAAAAACATATTAAAAGAGCAAATTGTATGTGGCTTATTTGGCCAAACTCTTTTGAAATGTTCATACAGAACATGTGTTCCTGAATGCAATAACTGAAAACTGAGAAACCTCCCTCACTTCTTAATAAACATAAAACTTTCACCTTGATTGGCTGAACTGACCTCAACCTTTGTTATGTGCATCCTATTTTCAAGGCAGCACCACTCGTCTATTTTAGGCTCTACTGAGCTTTTTAAAGAAGGAGTGCGAACAGCATATCTTATCTGAAGGCACTGTCCTTTGTGCTGTGTATGGGCTACATGAAGAACAGTTGAATCATTTAGTTACAGAAACTCATACATACTACAGCATGTGTGTCTACTGTTGGTGTTAATAACAAAGATAGCATGAGTCCCCCAGTCCATGGCTGTCACTCATGCACAGGGGTGAACATCCACACATGTGCACAACACTCTTACAGTACCTCGCTGCTAGCAAACATCCTGAATAACACTTGACCCACCTCCAACACAGAAAAAAAAAAAAAATCTACATGTGAATCTGCTTTGAGTTACCAAAAAAAAAATCCCCTGGCCTTGTTCGTCTGGGAACAGGATGGGCTACACTGAGGATGATACCATGTAAAATAGTAACTATCATAAAAACATATCCCCATAGTCTTGCTGTGGAGATATAAGCTAGAGCCTGACAGAGAAAGGACAAGTTGAAGAGGACAAAAGAAGAAGAAGGAAAAAAAGAAAGCGCACAGTGGAGAAAAACGGCAGAGAAGAAAAGAAAGAGAGAAGCAAATAGCAAACAGGAAAAGAAAAAGAGATGGAAAAAAGCTCCCTGTCAGGCTTTGGAAACAGTGATTCATGGGGACCATTTGTCCTAATTACAGCAGAACAACGCTTTTGTCGCTATTAATCTCGTGTGAGTGTGTGTCTGTGTGTGTGTTTGTATTTGTGTTGGGAAGAGGGTGGAGGGACAAGTGTGTGAGTGTATATGTGTAGAGGGGAGATCAGTGGCCTCGCAGATTGAAATAGATGGCCAGGATGATGGTGAGAAGAATGATGGCTCCGAGGATGAAGACCAGGACACGATTCTGGATGATCCTGCGGACAGAGACAGACGGAGAGAGAAAGAGAATAAAAAAGGGTTCACAAAAGTCACATTATGTCTACAGAAAGAAGTTAAACCTGTAAAACAGTCACATGTTTATGTACAAACTAAATGACCAGCCATCAACTGGAGGCTTATCATGTTTAATAGCTACCATGAGGTCTACATACATAGTATTTACAAGTTTACAATCACTGGCACAGGAGTGTAAAACACATACACACAATATTTCGCATTTGGGCAAAGCTCCTTTCTAAAATGTCTCGCAAATTATTTCATACTTGCATACACACTCGTAGCCTCTAAAGCTGTCATACTGACAAGTGCAAAACAGAGCAAAACACTTATAAACAAGCATGACACACAAACATACGCACACACAGCAGACAGGCTCTAAAACTTTATTTGCACAATAAAGTGGAAAAAGTGGCTCAGTAGTTTCCTGGAGGTAATAAAATCACTGAATTACTGATGGAATTTGCCATAAAACGACTCACTCTTTTGCACATTTAAATTTTCCCACTGTGAGCTAAGTAAACTTGACAAGAAGGGTCTTTGAACCAAAAAAACACAAAGCTGGGAAAGGAGGGCTGGAGAGACGGTGAGCAGAACAGTAACAGACCATCAGAAGTGTGAGCAACTCATTCTGTGTGTGTGTCCGCAAAATTGTCCAGTTTTCGTTGTCGCACACGCACCTCACCCTGACAAACACACACAAACCCCCGAACCCTCCGCTGCTCCTGACAAATGAGAGAATTATCACATTTGCTGACATGTGGAGAGGTGGAGGAGAGGCCGAGGAGGGGGGCACTGTCCACTTCTCTAAGCAGGAGATGAATAGCCCATGCTGTGGTCATTTATCACTGGGGAGGGGGGCTGGATGCTCAGTCACCGTGCTACCCGCTAAAGCCCAAGTTTGAGCCCAACACACCAGTGAAGCTCACAGTTTTCTCCAGTCCACCAGCTCGAACCTGCAGTAACCTCAACTAGCCCACAGCTTAAAACTAAGAAAGACAAAAATATAACATAGCACAGTGTTATGTGTCACACGAGAGCTTTGCTTTGCTTGCGTCTTTCGATTTTCTTTGCAAAGAAAAATTTTTTTTTGTCTACTTTGCAAAGGCTCTCTAGACAAAAAAAAAGCACATATTTACATCCACTGTTGTCACTGCTGTGAAAAAATATTTATGAGTATGATTTACAAGTATCAACTGTGATTAACAACATTTTTTGGAAAGTTGTGTTCAACCTCACTTGCCACACCCAGGCCTGATCAATGCCAGACCTGTTCAATCACGAAATCACGGGAGAGTGACTGCTGACCAAAAAGAACACAAAGCCTCGTCTCACATTTGCCAAAAAACGTTTTGATTATCCCCAAGACTTGTGGGCAAATATTCTGTGAACTGATGAGACAAAAGTTTAACTTTTTGAAAAGTGCATGTACAGTTACATCTGGTGTAAAAGTAACACAGGATTTCAGAAAAAGATCATCATACTAACAGTCAAACATGGCGGTGGTGGTAGTGTGATGGTCTGGGGCTGCTTTGCAGCTTCAGGGTCTCAACAACTTGCCATAATTGATGGAACCATGTATTCTGCTCTCTTCCAGAAAATCCCAAAGGAGAATGTCCGGCCATCAGTTTGTGACTTCCACCAAGAGTGGCACAGCCAGTCATTAGGTTTAAGGGGCAATTATTTTTTCACATGAGGGCATGTTTGGACAGCTTTTTTCCCTTAATAATTTAAATCATCATTTGAAAACTGCATTTTGTATTTACTTGGGTTATCTTTGTGTAATATTAAAATTTGTTTGATGATCTGAATAATTAAAAGTGTGAAAAATATACATATACATATATACATACTGTATATACACATATATACGGAAAAAAATCATTGAATCATCAATCGAATACTTTTTCACAGCACTGTACATCAGTTGCAATAGCTCCTAAAAACGAAAACAAAAACCCAAACTTCTTTTCACGAAGAAGATGCTTCGTCTTTCCACTCACATACTGTAAAGCTCTCAGTGGAGAGCTCATTACAGCTAGTGTTTCTAAGTAACACTGCTTCATAAATAGACACACTTTACCCTTGAATAAATGCATACATTATCATAACAGTGTCATGCTGTATATAGTAAACCATGTTTTGTACAGGACAGCTATGACATACGTTTATATCCTGCTCCTACATGTCCTGTCTTAAGCCATGTTGAGCAGGATGCTGGATAGGAAGTTTATTTTGTTTGTGGGTTTCTTTCAATAGAATAACACAAGAACAATAAAAAAAGTACTGAAAAAAATAAAACAGACCATACTGCATATGTTACATGCCCACGTGTCTATATGCACAAGTTGAAGCAGTATTAGGGTTGCTATGAAAGACTAGTCTGATCCTGGTGTTTAGATGAGGCTGAAATGATTGGCTGAAGCCAGCTGGGGAGGAGATCCCACTGAAACACTAATCAGAGCATGCTCAGCAAGGCTACGTCTCCCCCTATTAATTGACATTCATTATTTAAAATGATTATTTATCTCAGCCAAATACCCAGTGGAGGTGCTTGTGTGTATGCGCATGTGTGAGTGGGAGTGTGTTGGGAAAATCCAGATCACTTTGTGTTGTTTGTTAATTTTTCAGCTGGAGAAAAGGGGTGGTGGGGGGGGGGTGTGTGACTAGAGGCCTGGGGGTGGAAAAATGAACAGGAGTTCTTTAAAAATTGCATTCATTAAAGGAGTCTGATTTTGGTGCAAACAACGCTGAATAACTTCAAACACTTAAATGTTCAAAGCAGTAAGGAATATGACAGTGCTGCGATTTAAGAACTTCTTCTCAGGGGACACATATTTTAAAAAAAAAATACTTATTTTGACCTAAACAGATTCTCTGTACTTCAATCCAACAAAACATGTCTTGAAGTGTGATGTAAATCTTATTTGTGGCAACTCGAACATTTAAATAGAACTCTGATACAAATTTAGCACTGCCCAGTCAAAAACCAAAGGCTGCTGAAGCAACTAATTTCTGCAAGTTTAAATTCAATTCAGTTTAACCTTGCCACAGCTCCAGCTGTAAGTACACCTTTCACTTCACCAGCTGTGTAATTTAATTCACTCTAAGCAACAAGGTGTCAAAAGTAAGTCAGTAAGCATAAACTTCTAATGCTCACAATAATTCAAGTGAAACTACAAGATCTTACGAAGTTTATGAATCAAGGGTCACCTTTGACCTTAGGACCTGTAGTCAGACACACTGTAAGGAGTTAGTAAAGGAGGGTATAGTCATAATTCACTTGAGCAGTGTTAAAATCCATAATCCGTGTCTGTGACACTGTAAAGAGCCACAGACTTTCCCACTGACAGCAGGAGCAGTGGGGATATTAATGTCATCACTCTCCTTTAACCATCACAGAGGTGAGAAGACTCGAAAGTCAGTGCTTATATTTTATTATAGCCCGGGTGGGAAACTCTTCTTCTTCTTCTGTAAGAATGACAATCACACAAAGTGATACAAATCAACAGTTTGTGTAGAGTAGAAAACAACTCACAAACAAAAAAGTTTTGCTCATTCCTTTATGATTTAGGTCTGGTCTCTCAAAACAATTCATGCCTATAAAAAAAAAAAACAATCTCAGAGGACAGATCATTTTCATAATCCTCTGGATTCTGTCGCTGCATACTGTTACTAATTTAATATACAGATTTATCTATATCTGGCAAAGCTCTTTACTAAGAGCCCAAGTCATTTTACTTTGTTTGAGTTTCCACTTAAGTTCCTCGGGCAACAGAAGAAGCATTCCATAAATGTAGAACACCTGCCTGCACCCCAAAACTAAAAAGAAAAAAAAATCCCCAAAATTGGGAGGTAGGAGAGTGAAGAACATGGTTTTCCTCTGCTGTATGGTTGATCCTGTCCTGACACGTGGCCAGACAGAACAGAACTTATCAAACCGGATCCATCCTCCAGCTTTGACACTTGACATAGAGGTGGGGAGTGAGAGGTGTGTGTGTGTGTGTGTGTGTGGAGGGAAGGGTTTGAAGATGTGTGAGTGATGCACACAGCACAAGTACAAGGGTGCAAACGTACATGCTGACCCACATATACACAATCCTACACACACTGAGTTTGAGAGGGCTTACCTTTACCACGTTTCCTACTATGATACTATGATCCTCAAGTATTTTCTGTCTGTGTGCCCCCCTCACTGCTACTCCCTCCCAACTACTGGAAAAATCCTCTAACATTAAGACAGAGCAGCAGTAACTGTAACTGAAATGCCAACCAATAACAGCATATAATAACAGCATACAATATTGGCCATTCTATTGGCTCCTGATGTTCCTTGATCGCAGGCAACCAGTCAGCTAACACCTTACTAGACGGAAATACAGCAGAGAGACAGACACAGAGAGAGAGAGAGAGTCAAAATGATGAGTGCAAAGGAGAGCAAAAACATAAAGCAGGCAGGAAGGACAGAAATGGACAATAAAGAAGCTGAGAGTGGAAAAACAAGACAGAAAGAGTGGAGACGAAAAAAAGAGAGGTGGAGAAACAGAAGGAGAGTGAGGAGAGAGAGAGAGAGAGAGAGAGAGAGAGAGAGAGAGAGAGAGAGAGAGAGAGAGAGAGAGAGAGAGAGGACAAGCGAGAGAGAAGTGGAGGCAGAGCTGGAGGAGAGGCTCCTCGGAGACAGATGAAAATAATGAGGACTTTTCTGTCAGGAAAGATTTACAAAATCGTACCAGTGTTATTAAAATTTAAAATCTCCCTTTTTTTTCTTTTTCTCCCTTCCTACCCTCTTCCTCCCTCCCTCTCTTCCTTTCCCTGTTTTTTTCTTTGCCTCCTCTTCCAGCAGCACAGCCTTATTACCAGCTCTAATGAGCACCGGGATACACCTAAGCTGTGTGCGTTTGTGTATATGCGTGTATAAGGGTGTCTGTTGGGGTCCAGGCCCCTAGCGCCAGCTGCCTTCAGTGACACACACATGTATGTGTGGCCACACAAAACGCACGAGGGTGGGCACACACAGATGCACACTGACACGTCTGCGCGGACTCATGCAGCTTTTGATGGCTTTCCGAGGTGGCTGGACATGCGCACACACGCACACACACACACACACACACACACACACACACACACACACACACACACACACACATTGTATACACACCTATCAGGCAGACACCCCCTACCAAAACAAAAACAGTCTCAGTCAAACACACATAAGTAGATAGGCCCAAGCCATCTAAACACACACACACACACTGTCTTTACTAAGAACAAACTTAGCTGCAGAGTTGCATCTCTCAGGCCCTCCCCTATCCCTCCTTTTTCCACAAGTAGACCAATAAAATAAAAATCAATGGCTGTCTGAGCCATTCTGGCTCTCCTCCCTCCAAACCCTGGGAATATATGGGAGAGGAGGAGGGAAAAGGGGAAAGAAGGAAGGAGAGAGAAGGGAGGGGAAGATCAATGTGTTCACAAATGGTTTGAGTGATGGACATGGAGGTGGAATGCTGGTGGGGGTAAGTCCCAACTAATGCATCGACTTGTTATCACAAACTAATACAAATAAATGTTTCATTGTGGAGACGCGCACACACACACACACACACACACACACACACACAGGTATTTGTCTGGGCTTACACTCACACCTTCCACAAAACACGTGACAAATCAAAAGGTAGAGATGGTCCTGAGATCAATCCAGTTTGAGTGAGGAAAGGTAAGAAACATACAGTGCTTCAATCAAGTGAATAAAATGAGGAAGATTCAGAAAAATCAGATCGGGCTCATGTTGCTCTACAGAGGTGACGACTTGACCTGTTTGCTGGAGAGATCTGAGGCCATCATTTATGTTATATTGTCCCCAAGGGGGTGTTTACATTTTTTTAAACACACACAGCACACACATACAAACACACAGCTGGAGTAGGTCTTAAATTGCAATGTGTTTATTGTAATTATTTAAAGATGATCCAATATCATGTAATTACCCAAGGAAAAACAATATTTAAGAAAGTCCCACGTTACCACTCATATGCTCACTGTACAGAAAGGACGCAAAAGATAAATAGAGAGATTAAAAAAAAAACTACTAACATAAAACTGGATGTTTTCCCTTCATGTTGTGTATTTCACTGTTGGATCTAAATGTAAAGAAATAAAAAGTCAACTCACAACCGAAAAGTCAAAGCAAAATGTAAGACTGTAACCTTCGATCACTCCAACATTTGACAACAGCACAGATAGTAACCATTGAAATTCTTAGTTATTGATATTTTTAGATGTCATTGCGTGAATGCTTGTAACATTGGAAGGAAACAGGTTAACATTATTATTTTATTAGTGTATTACTAACGAGTTTTATTAAAATTATATTAAAACAGGGAAACTTTGATATTTGATTAACCGATTAAAACATTTTAGTAATATATAAATATAAATTAAAACAAACATGAATTAGGACCGTAAAAAAATGTTGTTGTTAATACAGTTATAAATTTAATTACCAAACTGAAGTTTTTCATTTATCTAGTAGTCTATCAGGTTTAGTAATGTTATGTTTTTGCTGAAATTACTGATTCCCGAAAGAGTCTGAGACCTTTTTTTGACCTGTATTGACAAAAATAATTTTTTCACAACTGAAAAAAATGACAAAAATGGACCGTTTTCTATTTGGAGGATGTGGTCTGAGCTATGTCAGCCTGATTCTCTATCTCGCTCTCCCTTTATTTCTACCAACTTGATGCAGGAGAAGAGAACAGCACCGGGGCTCTACAAGTTCATCCATTTTTTATTTGCTGGCTAATAACCCTAGCCAGCAGCACCCTCGACCGAGATCCAGTTCTCTCCCGGAAAAGTGTTGCGTGGAGGAAGGAAGGGCACGCAGAGGAAGACTGAGAAGAGAAGAGAGGAGAGATGGAGAGAGGGAGGTAGAAAAAAAAAGGAGGAATTTCTGCGTGGGAGGAGAGGGTGTATAAGCAAGAGTGTGTGAGAGATGAAAAGAAGGATCGAGAGAGGGAAGTAGATGGAGAGGGAAATGGAAAGGAGAGGAGTGGATGAAGGAGAAAGAGAAAGAGTGAATACATTGCAACTGAATGTGGAATATTTAAGAACTTTTTTTGCCGGCAGCAATTTCAGGTTGCTGGTGCAGCTTCTCCTCATCCCGGTGTGATGTACAGGTGGCTTTCTGTGCTCCATACATACACAGATCATTCCCCTGCCTGGTTAGCTGCCTGAACCCTCACCTTCCTCTGTCTTCCTCTATCTCTATCCTCTTCTGTGTCCTCTTTTTGTCCCCTTGCTCACAGCAATTTCATTCTGTTGCTTATTTTCCACTCATCTTTTCTACTTTTTCTTAACTCTTGCTTCTTTTTCTCTCTTGCTGGAGGGGTGCGGTGATATAAAACTGTTTTCTCCATATGTTTGCTCTATGTGCTTGTCACCTCATTAATTTATGGAGGCATGTCAGCAGTCAGCATGCAATAATAAGCAGAAACCTATACTATTCTGGGTTTCAGTATGTACAAGATCACAAAATTAGAAAGATTTGAATGTTTGACTAATAAGGAATAATCCTCCTAATAATTAGCTGGCGGCACTGCAGTATAGTAGCAAAACTGGTAAATGTACTAAAAACTAAATTTAAAAAAACTACAGTAGAAATATAGGATGCTCAAGTGTCACCACTGTTGTATATTGGATAATATTTAATATCCAATATTAAATTGTTATGTGTTGTTATAATTATAACAATATTAGAAAAATATTTAACTCAGCTAAGAGGAAACCCATGCACAAAAGGAGGAGGATTTTATTATGCAAGTCCAACTATGTGGTGGGGTTAGTTCCTTTAGAAGTTCCCTTTGCAAAACTGTTATGGTCATCGTCAAGTTTGCCTGCGATGGAAAGGAAATCCATATCCATTACTTCTGTGAACAAACCAAATTGTGCTCAGTGTTTGTTGTTTGGTTTGCTGCCTGCCCACACTATGTTTGGATTTTAATTATGAAGAAATAAATATTTAACTGACACCTTCTTTATTCAACTACAACTTGACTTTGGGATTAGAAAATACATAGATGCAATATCTCTACACCTCAATAACTGACATTCCTCATTGTTTCTCCTTTCTGATAAGATTTCCCAAAACACAAAATCCCCCTTGTATACATTCTGCGAGGGCCAGGGGCCAGCTGCAGATCCGATTACTGGCCCTGGTGAAAAAGGGCGTAACATTAGCCATCAGAGCTGCAGGCCTCCAAAACCATGATGTCCATAAATTTTTATTGTTTGTTCAGTATTGAAATCTCATTAAAGCACACAAATCATCTGTACACTACTACTCAATTTCACAAGAGAAATAAAAACAAAAGAGAAGTGGAGCTGGGATGTTTATGGAGCACAGGACACCTGAGGCAAGGGTTAATGGCGTCTGCAGGATTTGTTAGTGGTATAACATAGTACATACACAGATGGGGAGGGGGAAAAAAGATTTCTTTGCCAATGATTCTTTATTCATAACTTTTCAAAGCTGTGTTTTTAATATAGTTACTTTTACAGAATATCAACATGCTTTATATGAGTTATAAAGATATATTATATAAGTTCATGTCAAGGAAGCAGAGCAATACGTCCACAGTCTGATACCAAACACCAACTCTATTGTTGTGAAATCTGACCTAATGTCTTCATGCTTACTGATGAAATGTTTGGACTCACAATATAAAAATAGTCTTAACAGAATTTTTTTTTTCTAGAGTTTAATAGCAATTTAAAGTTATATCAATTTTTTAAAGTTGGAGCGAATGCACTTATCTTCACATGAATGTGTCCTGACAGTGTCATTTTGTGAGGTGCCTGCTCAAAGTAAAACCATTTATCAGACAAATGCTTTAAACTCCTGGGGTCTGAAAAGACGACATCTGTTTAGGATTCCACGACAAAGAAGCAATGAGGATATTAGTGTTTATGTCTGAGTTTTTTTGTTATTAACAAGGAAGCTCCTCCGTGTGGTGTTTGTTTGCCGTTTTAAAACAACTCTCCAAATATTTAAAGTCCCGTGTGGTTTTCGTTTTGCATCCTGTGTCTCTAGTTACAGATGATGTTGCGATATTGCCCACCAGCGTGCACACAAACACATCTACACACAGGACATGCAAGTACACACACACCCACACAGGGTGACCCTTATACAAATGTACAAAGAGCCTACACTTGCCAAGTCATAACTATGTTTTGCCTGCAAACATCCCTATACGTGTAACTTAATAAAACATTTTCTATATAGTACTATTACCTTCTATGACAAAGTCTGTCCACATCATCAGCCTCTCTCAAGAGTATGTTTCTAAGAGAAAAACACTAGCTTACATAAACAGAATGTTTTCATTATTATACTGTATAAAAGTTTCATTAGCAGCCTATAGAAAATCTAAATGACTACAAAAAAACTGCAGTAAACACTATGCTTTTTAACAGGTGGTTAGCCTGTAATTGAACTACAAATCTTTTATTAGAACCTGCATTTTAAACAATTCTCATGGATCTGACAAAACACTTTAGCAAGAGTAATGTATGGAGAGTTGTGTATAATAGCGTCTGGATAACACAAACCATGTTGGGTCAAAATAAGGTTGCCTTAAGCATTTCGGAAAATATGCAAAAGTGACTAAGCTGTCCATATGGCAAACATGGTTTAATGTCTTTGTGATGACCAGAGCATCAGAGTGCATAGTGTAGGTGTGTGAAGACTGACCCAGAGTTGACCTGGAATTTCTAACTTGGAATTACTCTGGCACAAATCTCTTCTTCAGTACAACCATAAGTCTGATGATAAAGGAAGCACTAAAAACGTTTCCCTGTTGCAGACCAACCAATCTTTGATTTCAATTTAGGGAAATTTAGGGCAACAAAGTGAACATAAGAATAAGCGATTTCTTCAACTTTTGTGACCACTTCTGCTCTTTGCTCTGTCCTGCAGGTATGAAAGGACTAAACCAGCCAAGATTCGCAGCGTCAGACCGTACACGCTTGTGTCTAACAGACTGTGTGAGACCAATTCTGCACATGTGTGAAAACTGCAGAAGTGTGTCTGGCAATCTGGTGAGAAATAACACAACATTTAAGGATTATGTGACCATCCGATTCACCTTGTTTGGACATGCAGGTGGAGTTTACTTAATTCAGTGCAAAACCTGAGCAGAAAGAAGGAGAAAGAGAGAGGCAGGCCAGGAGAAAGAGAGAATGTAGGGTTATAATGTCATCCCACAACCCCCTATTTGACACTACAAGGGAGGCTTTAGTCAGTCTAAATAATCCATGCTGCTCCATTAAATTTGCAGACTAGCTTCCCTAGTCCCTGTGACTAAGCTGAGAGAGTCTGAGAGAGACACAGAGGGAAGGAATTGAGCTGGAAGACTTCTGGTTTTCATGGAAAGAATCCCCAGTAAAACCATGTTACAGCCCGAATTCAATGTTCAGAATGGAGAAAAGGCATGGTTTATGAAGAATGACAAACTGAGAAGAGAAAAAGAGAAAGTGCACTGATTTACTCATGATTGCATGCCTGACCACCAAACTCCCCCTTTTCCCAAACCCATAAAAAATAGCCACTTGTGGTGTGTGGGGGAGGCCACCAGTGTGACGGGGATCGTTTCAGTAAGAGCATTATTGACTTGTTGCTCTAGCTACATTTGGTTAGCGCTCTGGGAGCCCAATCAATAGACTCTAGGCTCTGAAGCCCTGCTAATCAGGGCCTATAGCCATGTGGGGTCAGCTTTCTGGAAAAACTCAGAAAAGGAAAAAACGGAAGACTGAAGAGGCAAGAAAACTGAAAAAGGTAGAGAGCAACAGAAAGAGAAGAAAGAGAACTTTGAGGGCTAATGATGACAGTCTGAGCTAATCGACTAAGATTTTTTTTTCCTTCCACTGCTGGAGACAAACTGGTGTGGCATTTTTGCTCTCTTTCTCAGTAACAGTGTGGGCGTGAGGCTCCATGAGAGATGCAGATTACTGCTTTACCTCTGCTTTCCTGTGCACCATGGTTCAAAAGTCAAGGGGCATCTGGGCTGCTCTGGGACTTTTGAAAATGCAAGAGCCAATCCATATTTGCAGAACCCAGTTGTGAGATCTCAAG
Organism: Ctenopoma kingsleyae; assembly: GCA_032353495.1. NCBI lineage: Eukaryota > Metazoa > Chordata > Actinopteri > Anabantiformes > Anabantidae > Ctenopoma > Ctenopoma kingsleyae. The sequence continues at coordinate 11,137,839 of JAUBNQ010000011.1, forward strand.
AGGATCCATAGTTCATGACATAGATATAGAAGGAGGGGGTTTATCTGATGCATGTTAACATGATTATTCAGAGGGGAATTCAAAGGTATGCCTTTTTAGAAAACAGTGTCAAATTAGCTTAATGGCACAATAACAGACTCAGTGTTGTGGACATTAAATGACTCAGTGTGTTTATGGAAGATAAACATAGAAATATATAGTACATGTGGACACAAATATCCATTTTTTGTTTGTGGGCAAATTGATCTACTTGGTCACAACAGTCCTGATATTGACGCTGAGGCGGGCATCAAGTCCCTCTAATAATCTCCAGGTGTAGCCTTATGTTCTGCACATCACAAGACCACTATGGAATGCTACTGGAAATTCATGGGGGTACTGTCCATAAAATATTAATGATCTAGACGAGAGAAGTGGGTTTTCTCACAGTTTTTTCTCCTGGTATTGATGGCCATTGCAGCTCCATAAGACCTCCCATAAGAAAAGAGCCAAAGAGGAAAGGAGAGGATAGAAAGAGAAAAAAGGGCAAAAAGGGGTAAGGAAAAGGTTTTAAGGGTGTATGGGTGTTTTCTTTTGAGGGGCCTGATTCGCTTCAGTGCAAGCTGAGTCTTGATACACAGGTCCCAAGGTGTAAACAAAAACATGTACACTGTTTTTGTCATTGTTTTTTCTCTTTCTCAACACATCTTCTCAACTTTCTGTTGTGTTGTCAGCTGGTGAAGTGGGATTCTTGTGTCAAGTGACACAGTGAAAAGGAAAGGTGGTTTTCACTGACATTGAGTTTTTAGTTACTAACGGTAGGACTGAACTCATAGGTGATTTGTAAAAAGCAATATCTATAAAGTATGTGCAAAATACTAACTTTATGGGAAGAAAATTAACAAAACTCTCTAGGAATAAAAAAGCCCTTGTGGCTAAGGGAGTGGGAGGTCCATTTTAGAGGATGCAAATCAAATAGAAGGAGGATGAACAAAAAAAAACAAAACAACAGAAACCACAGAACAAGTCCCGAAAGAAACACTTTCAGACTTTCATGCAAAGATCCAAACCCTAAACACACTATGACAGAAATATTGAAACTGCTCATCAATGGAGCCCTGTTCTCTGTTTTTGCCACAACCCTCGCAAACTCCCCCTAAAATACCAACACCCACTATCACAGCATGAGTGGAAGTGCAGGGTCAGCAACGTCCCCTCTGGCCTTGCTGACCAACAGATATTCTAATAATCACCTTCCTTCTGTACTGACAGGCCTGCAACCGGATCCCTTTTCCTCACTTCGCCCTGCGTCTCCACTTATACTAGGGGCTTTACGAAGCAGTGCTGTTTCGATACATTAAAACTGCTACCCCGTGATCAAACAAGCAAATACCTCCCGGGTCAGCAAAGGGCTACCCCACGTCAGTTAACAATGCAGCATTTAAACATCAGTAGTATGCAAAGCGGCTGGTACACAGGGGAAGAGATGGGCGGCAGGAGAAAGCAGAGAAGCAAGGCCTGGACTGGAGAGATAATGAGCGCAGGAGCACACAGGAGAACATCAGCAGCTATTTAATGCTCGTATGTAAGCTCCTACACGTCTTCATGCTGAAAATATAAGATGTGAGGCTCCAACAGTATCATAACTAGGATGAGCTAATAGCTGAGCGCATATTTATCTTGGTCAAAAGCAGACTCAGTAGTAATGAATAAGATTGTGGTTTACACCAAAACATTTCTACTTGTTGTGTAACTCTTGTGTATCACTCACCATTTCTGACAAACATCAGAAATTAGTTTGCAAGAAAATACATTTTACTTTCATCTAAGGGACTGGAAAACTTTTGACAAAGTTGTCTCTGATTACTTCAGGTGGAAAATAATAATGAACAGATTAGCTGATGATGATTTTTACACACTTTAGTCTTCACTGTTCTACATAATGGCAAGAGAATCTAGGCTGCATCTAATTATCGCAACGATAATTGTTGTTTTAATTTTTGAAAAACGAGAATACATTTTTATTGTGAAGAAGCCTTTAATAATGAAGCTTAGGGGTGAAAAGGTGAAGAAGAGTTTTTTTTCTGGCTTATTCCTCTCTCTATCTGCCTACTGCTTGGTTAACCAACTGACCTGCTGTCAAAGAAGCCATTGTGAGTGCGCTTTGGCGGAAGGCCAATCAGATCCTCCGGCTTGTCTGCCTCAGAGAGGAAAATGGCGCCCCTGGTATGCCATCAGCGGCAGAAATGTGCAGACAGTCTGACTGCAGAGGCAGGCTTGGCTTGCTGTAGTCCTTTTAAAACTATGCCGGAGGAATTACCTGTTTGGCCCACAGCCAGAGGGACTCGTTCTACAAGGGCCAGTGGTTATTCATCTATTTATTCACTTACACCTTGTGCACACTGGCACTTTCAAATACTCCTTAACATCCACTTCCACAGGTTCTGACAACATTCTCCTTTGAACTAAACAGGTACATGGGATAAAATACTTTTCAAGGGTCTTTCACACCTAGAAATCAAACTCAAGTTCGTTTTTCCCTCTTGGTGCAGTTCGTTTTGTCTCGTCTGAACATAGTAATCGCACCTATGTGAGGCCCGAAAAACTGCACAGAGATCGCCAAAAAGAGGTGGTCCTGATTCAAATAGTCTAGTCTACTCTTGAGCAGTTGTCCTGGGGAGAAAGCATTCTGAACCAAAACAGAACCAAAAGCTATGAATCACATGATTTATATGGTGATTATAATTTCTTTAGTTTGTATACCCAAAACGTGTTGCAGGATGAATCGCGAATAAATGTGGAGTCGTGAGAAGGGGCAGTGCCTAATAATCACCTGAGGGTCAACCAACCCTCATAAACATACAGTGCATTGTGTAATTGTCTGTTCAATAAACAGAGAGGATGTTCTTGCTGAGTTTGTAGTGATGCATTATAGTACGCTTGGTTTTTCTCTGTGTGAAAAGAAACCAAACCAAGGGGAAAATGCTTCAAGTTTACAAACTCATTTAGTAATTTGGACCAGAGCAAATGTACAAACATGTGAAAATGCCCAAATTAGTAACGATGAGTTGTATGACAAAAAGTTTCCCATTCCAGAGCAAATCCACATATCATCATTTACTGACTATCAGGTTAAATCATATAATTTATCTTCTCACTACAGAGAGAAAACCTTTATGTTATCCACACCCATGTCAATCTTCCAGTCCCTCTGTCACCTCATAAACCTTCTTGAACACCTGTATTTTGGAAGCAATGAGTATTGGTTATTTTAATGAGTGTATTTGTATTAAAAGCCAATACATAAGCGAGATACACAAAATATAACATAATAACACATACAATTCCTGGTCATTATAAACAAACTGTGAATTTCCTCTAAATTTAAGGGAATTAGGAATTGTGCCAGGGATATATCTGAGTGAGACTGTGGAAACTCCAAAATTCAATAAGAAATCAAACACTGAAATAAACACAAACACTACACAAAAAGAAAACACGTTCTGACATAACCTTGGTTACACTAAACAGAGATCACAACTTGCTCACTGTACAATCCCTGTTCATTTCCACTAACTAAAACCTGCCAGAGACAAATACAACTCCTCAACAAAGTGCCACCTATGACATACTATCCGAGGAAGCAAGCGTGTAGACGCCTGCGTCAGAAACAAACTTCTGACAGTGGGTGATGATGAAACAGAGCAGATCCAAAATTATTCTTGTACTCCTCAGAACTTGCTAAACCTGTTTGAGCCTGGAGCATGCCCCTCACCCTCCTCCTGAGACAAAGAGAGAAGGGAAGTAAAGAAAAGGGCTAAAGAAAATAGAGAAATGTAGGTAGAAAGGAATTGGTGGATGATATAGAAATGCTAGATTATTTAATGTTATTTAGAATTGTAAATTTCACCTAAGCAAACATGAGGCCTTCTGTCGTTTACCTGCTAAAGTGTAATGTAAATGGCACAGTAGGTACAAACAAAAAGTCCATCTTTCTTCAAAAAAAAGTCATAAACACACTTAGATGTACACAACTGATGTACAAACATTTCCTCAAGCACTGACATACTTTACAACAGTATTTCAAATGACACACTCAGCAGATCATAAACCTCCACATGTTTAGACCCAAACAGAAACACCATTCTTGGCAGTGCTCACGTGTGTCTGCGAGTTTATCGGTTGGGGATAGTTGAAACTTGCTCATTTCACACTGTGAAGTGAGCCAGGGAGCAGTAACAGAACCCAGCCATAAAACATAGAGGGAGTGGAAAAGGAGGGGGAGAGGATGACTATAGGCCACGGTATAGTCTGTGTCTAACTGCCACCTCTCTTAGACACCTTCCCTCCCAGCCTTTCTCACAGTTATCAATTATCATAACCTCTGTCTCTGTGTGGATGTCTGACACTTTTGTTTGGCTGCTCTCACCTTCACCGGTCTTGTGCCGATGTAAACAAACAACAGGGAATGTAGTTTGATTAGCAAAAGCCGAAAATCGAATAGAATATTCTTTGTAACCAAAAATGATTACAATATGAGCAATTATTATTATAAGTTATTATTAATTACTCTCCTGTCTTGAAACAGAAAGATAATGCTGATCTTTAACAAACGCAATTACTGTCACTTTAAAGTCAACACTTGTGGGTCAATTAGGCAAAGGCCTCTTGACATATTTACTTTAAAAAATGCTTGTTGGTTTAAACATGGCAGTCTGGATCTCTTCGTGTTTCTTCTTCAGAAGTCAGGGCCTTTTTGAATTTAACCCTGTCAGATCTTGAGCATTATCAAAGTCTCAGGTTCTCAGGAGGGGTTGCACACCTCAAACAGTGCCACTGTCGACAGAAATAACCCTTATAGACATCTTCTCCTTCATTTGGATTAAGTACATCAGTTCAAGCGGCCCACCCAAGGAGAGGCAGTTGAACAGAGGAGAAAAAAGGGGAGTGGGAGCTGAAGGGTAAGGATTGAAAAGAGACGCAGATTTTACATAAGACTTAAAGATTGGGAATAAGCGGGAAACGTTTTTAACACCTAGACTAACCTATTAGTGATAGCAATTCCATATTAACAATTTCATAACTGTACCTAATTTAGTTAAATTAGGTAATTAGGATCATCAGATATATCCAGAGGTCAAGTGTTCCAGTGCCTGTGCCATTCTGAATCTGAAGCGGATTTCACGGGTTATTCTATTCTCGTCTGCAGGCCACAGTGGTGTGTAAAATGAGAGGGAATGCTATGTTTTGGGAAATCTAATTTGAGGCCTATGTTTGTTTTCCTGGTCATATTTTGAAACCAGGAGGCTGGCTCCAAAGTAGCACAACTCTATCTTTTCCCCTAGTTTCACAAAAACAATGTCCAACACCAACATCCAGTAAAAATCCTTATACTCAATTGAGTCAAGGACATGAGTCTCTTTTGCTCCTCTTCTCTCCTTAGTCTCTCAGTCTCACCACAGAAACAGACAGTTTATTGGAAGGTTATTCACCATGTCACAGGAACATATGCACATGTACAGAGATATAGACGTATTTAAAAAACACAAATATTAGCAGCCATCTTTTGGTAGCTAATTGCAACGTGCTCCCTGTGGGAGGAGAGTGGGGTTCTCGGTCGATAATTAATCCTCGTTTGGAAAAGTAAATGACATTCATTAGTGGGGAATTGAGCCAAGTGCCATTATTTACACGGCAATAATCTGGATCGTGCTGGTGGTGTTCTTTTAATGTTACAGAAATAACTCTGGGACAGGGGATGAGTACAGTTGCTTTCCTTCCTTTTTTCCATGTCTTCGCACCCAAGAACAATTAGGCCCAGGCGAACAGATGGGGACGCCTCTGAGTGAGAAAGCTCCTCTGAACGACTCTTCATCTCCTTCTTATCTCACTCCCTCATCCACACGCACTCAGGCATGTGCTCATGCAAACACAAACATGCACACACACGCACACACAGAGAAATAAAGACAAATACACAAATCCAGACACACACGCACAAATAAACTTCTGAAGCATACACACACATTTGGGCACAGAAGAGACCATGAGAGCATACAAAGTACTGTGCACACTGAGCTAACTTTTAACATTAACTGTCAAAAGATGAACCCCTTACAAAAAGCAACAACAGAACTTTGAAAATGTGGGCACATTAAACACAAACTGAAATTGTAAAACACAAAAGTTGGCCTTATTGCAGATATTCCTAGTGGAAAGGACACTGGCTTTCAAAAGTGATCAAAATCACAGTTCTATGGCAAATGTCAACTCTTTTCTGCCAAGATATCAGTTTTTCCTACTTCTTATGTGTATTATTTATGAATGAAGCGTATATTTTGCACTTCTCGTTTTTTGTTTAGTACTGCAGTTTTACAGACAGCGCAGCAAAGCACAATTATAGATGCTGTATGTATACAAATGTTAACACTACTGAAGCTGGCATAATGATCAAGAAATTATATAATGAGCAAGTTGTTAGACAACCCTGAGGTTTTCCACACGTGCTGTTGAACAGAAAGCTATGAATGTAAAGACAACACAAACCTGTTATCAATACCTATTGTAAAACTTCAACAATTGCAGGGTTAAATAATGAGAGAATGCATAGAAGAAAAGGTGGTAGTCTACTACTCTACTATATATGTTATAAAATCAACTTTGCTTGTATGACTAAATGTAGTAGGTCAAGTAATTCTTGAGAAATTTTTCCCTACTTTTGCATACCATATCTCTCCAAAAATTGACTACAGGTTACATACGTGTAAACATTACAGCATATGGCAGCATATTTATTTTCATATAATTTCTGATTATGCACTGCATGAACACAAAGGATGATATGCTTGCTTTTATAATATTTTTTGTCTAGATTGTTTCTTGAATAAATGTTCATGACTTATGAGGAACATTTTGTATGAGTGGTGGAATTTGTGGAAAATGTGGGTGTCAACTTCGAGTCAGTGTTATTTTACAACACACTTTACAACACCCCCTCTCTTAATCTCTTTTCAGGATCATTATCACAATGACCTGAATCCTGCTAGGTTTGTCACATGTCCAATATCAGGCAGCAGGTCACAGCTCTGAAAACTAACACACCTGTTATTGTGCAATCTGTTACCTATCTTTGTCCTGCTAAGTACAGTGATCGTGGTATCAGCCCTTGGGTGACAAAAACATCACAGGCTTATAGTTTCTGTACAGCATGGCCTCAACCTCAATGGACATAAGGGGCAGTCCTTGCCCCGCCTCTGGTCATACTGTTAAGTTTAAGTAACATCATCTTGTGTTTACTGACGCCAATGGAGCAGTTCTGACTCCTGAAGGGCCTCTTCCTTCATAT
>JAUBNQ010000011.1:11145262-11173518 GCA_032353495.1 Ctenopoma kingsleyae
AGTTTAAGTAACATCATCTTGTGTTTACTGACGCCAATGGAGCAGTTCTGACTCCTGAAGGGCCTCTTCCTTCATATATCGGTCTCCCAAACAATGGACCCTGTCAAACAAACAAACACTAAATATATTTTAATTTCCCTGCTGAATTTAAATCCATCAGTGAACTAGTAACATTTCTCGAGAATGCCTCAAGACATTACAAAGGCCAGTGGTCACAGGTATTCTGAACTTTCTGCTTTTCAATAACTACTTAATTGGTAAAGGCATAACGATCTCAATTTTATAAAAGTAACTGTTCTCTCCAATTAGTGACTCAAAATTAAACCTTTTCACGCTCCTTCCTCCTTTGGTGCTGACCAGATACCAGGTTTTATTTTAGATATTGTGAGGACTGAAGCCTAGCATGGCCTCCTCTGAGCTGAAGGGAAACTTCCCAGAGAAATCCGATAAAAAACAGGGTGCAGACCTCTCTAATTCGTCCGTCCAGCTCACCACACTTCTGCGACCTCTTTTCCTTCAGCCACCCCCCTCCCCCCCAATCGATCTGCTTATCTGCCAAGATCAAAGGCCTGCACCGCTGTTGTACATTTAGCTTCGACTTGGTCCTCCCACATTATGTCTAAATATTAATGATAATAAAGTCTCACACCCATCCCTGTGTCAGGCAATTACAGCCAACATTGATCCTCGGCTCTCTGCTCCAATTAGAACTCACTGCTCGTAATGCGTCCTGGCACATCAAAGGATAACAGCCATTGATCCACTCCTGGATCTTAACGTTTACCGTTAGGAGGGGGGTGGTTGGTGGGGGAAGCAATATTCTGACTAGGGAAGAAGAGGGAAGCAAAGAAATCATTTTATCCAGCCAGTCAGGTAAAGAAAGTGCTGAAACTCGAAGGGTAAGGCATGGCAGAGGGGGCTCAATAATGCCAACACACTTTCAGAAAAGTTCAAAGTCCATTTGTAAATTCAAATCAGGAAATAATTCCCACATGGACCATGAACTGACTGACTCACTTCCAGAATTACAGCATTATACCTAGATCTAAATATGTATGACTGAAGCAAACTTAATAAACAATCAGTGATACAATATAAGTCTCAGTGGCAGGCAAGAAAAGACTGAGTGAAACGTGAGTTTTCATGCCACCTCCCACATCTGTCTTTAGGCCAACTATCCCTGAAAACCAACCTTTTAGACATCTTTTATATCAACATGCAGCATACACTACAATGTACCATTCTACAGCCAAACAGAGAGAGAAACAGAATTAACAACAGGGTAAAATTGGACCCAATGAGTCAATAGACAGCGACACGTCACCATTAAACCAGAGACATTCCTTGTACAAATGAAGCTTAACAATCCCACTGTTGACACCATTATTTCACAGGGCTTGTTGTTATGCTCTTTCTCTGCTGGACTGATAGCTCTGATAGCCCTGGCCTCGGGCACGACCTCACAGCCGCCTTTGTCACAGAGCTGGAGGAAGGCTTGTCCATCGCTCTGGGCTACAATGATACTCTTCATGGTATCATAATACACTGAAACATTGTGCAACTGGAATGCAACCCAGTGTTTGGATACCTAGAATTAAGTGAATAACCTCAGCTGGCTTTATTTAGGATAAGCTGAAATAGGCTGAAGAAAAAGAAATGAAAGACAAGCACAAAATAATAGTATTATTTTAATTAATAATAATAATGCTGTAATAGTGCTGTCACCAGTCATGAATATCAAAATACAAAATGAAGGACAATTAATGCATGGATAGGAAATGCAGATGGGATGAGGGTCATTCAAAAGTCATGGTAGAGAATCTGTGTTTACTACTTCTACTTATAGCAAAATGCCGTAGTTTGTGCACAGATACTTTTGAAATTATCACGTAGTTCCACTGTCATCACAAACCAGATGTTTCATCACAGCATCAAAGTTTCAAAATGCTACAAGTCAAAGCAGCCATGTTCAAGAGCACAAAGAATTTATCATTATTTTCTACAAGTCTGCAAACTCTGAACTCTCTTATATTATTTGTTTGTGTGCAATATTTTTCCTCTTTTCTGCCCACTGTGCACTGGCTGTGGTATCCCTCACTATTACAGGCTTTGCTAGGATGGTGCTTTGCTTCAACTCTGTACCTCTGTCTCTACCAAACGATGTAATTAAAGATTGGTGAAATGAAAGCGGAGTTTAGAAATGGTTTATATCAAGTCTGTTCTGAAATGTCATACCACAAGGAAAATTTTAGATTGGATGGGTTTGCATTGACAACTTGTTAAATTAAACAGAGGCTTGAAATCTAACCAACAGAGCCTGGTCAAAGGATGAAGGCTGTGTACAATAGTAAAGCAATGGTAACTGCAGGAAAACATTTGTTGTTGGCTGGGATATCAGGCTCCTCACATGTGTGTGATACTCAGTGATGCATTCAGGTCAGCTGAGGAAAATGGGGGGGATTGGTGGACTCCACAAACAGGCTGGGAAAGTGACACCAGGATGTTAAGCCAAGACATCAATGTCCTCACAACTTCCCTTTAACACTGAAGCAATGTTAGCCATGGCGCCATCGGAATATGGGGTGGGGGTTCAAGTTTACATGACGACTGACAGGATGCACTCGTGACTGACCAAACACTCAGCAAATAAACAAAGCAGCTCAAATGTTTGCTGCCTTTTTGGCTACCATGCTAAGGTAAGGGTCATGTTCAGTAGTTGTGATGAGTTGTGATAATTTTTTTAAACTAGTGGAACTTAAAGTTTGTGTCCAAGGCAAACTGAAAGAGAAAAGTCAGGCTGTACAGGTGCACAAAGGTCAGTGATCAGAATTCATTGCCTCTTAGTAAACTCAGCTGTATATGTAATTTCAGAAAATAATGGTCACAGGGAAATTTCCATAACTTTTTGTATAAAAAAGTGGCTTGTTGTTTTAATCTAGAATTGTAATCCTGGCCACAAAAAGGTAAAAGTAGGGATGAAAAAGAAATTATATTTGATAAATTTCAGTGCTGTAGTATGAGCAAGACTGTTCAAGTGGAGACAGATCACGGTGGGATGATGTTGACCCTTGAGGTATAAACTAAGGCCTCTGACGCCACAGAGACGTGAAGATCGTGGTGTGAGCGGGGAAGTCTTCTCTCCAACTGGCAGCAAGCCTGGCCTAGCACCAGGGTGCTCAGCCAACAGCGCCTCTCCTCTGTCCGACCCCCCTCCACCGCCTCCTGGATGCCAGTCTGCATGGCTGTTGTGGGCCAAACAAGTCCCAACCATCGGGCCAAAGGGCCAATGCAACTGCTGCCAGCTGGGCCGGCACTTCACGGCCGAGCACCACTCTCCAAACAAACAGTGCAATGGGACACAAGCCACGGGCAACATGGAACCTGTCATTACCAGCCGTGCATGGCTGGTTCACTCCCCAAAACCCAAGCCAGGCCAAAGGCTTGAATGTATACTGCACTTGAATCTAGCAAAATTTCTCGGCCAGGGTTTGTCATAAGAGAATCCCTTTTCAGAATTATGCTAGATCATCAGAATTTCAAGGTGTGTGGACATTTTCCCCTTACAAATCATTTCTAGCTTATCTGTCAACACAATAAGCAATAATAAGAACTATTTTAAGGAAATGAATGACAAGATGAAGATGTTTACATATGAGTGAAAAACTGTGGAAAGACTGGCTGCCAAACAGTCTCTTGGGATTAACTACATACTATCTAATTATACAACATCTAGAAAACGTCCTATGCTCCCTGAGCTAAAATGGGATGCTAGGGGCATTGGACCTCAGTGGAGTTTTCTCCACTGATCAAGGTTCTACAGGCTTTTGTGGCATAACTCTGCTTTGTCCTTACAATTTTGGCTACGACGTATGATGGTTTGAGGCATTCAACATAAGAAATCCTTTTCAACATCACTAAATATGAATCAGTCAAAGGGAGGACCGTTTCGACTGAATGGCCAGCCATTGCTTTCACTGGAATGCATCACTGGGACAAAGGCATCTAGGGAAAGTCTCAGAGTGATGAACACCAAAACCTATGTCTCAACTCTTTACACAGAGAGAAACAGTGCTTCAGCAGGTTTAGTGCCATAATTAAATTGTCCATCTCATTTGTCATGCCAGTGTCACTGCCAGACCCTGCTAATCCAAATAACTATGAATTTGTCACATGCAGTATCTCAGGCATCCCTGACATTCTGTTGTAGCATTTCATTTTTCAAATAGCAGTGATGTCAAAGACTCATCTCAACAATGACAGGTAACGGTCAAATATTAATACCGCCTAAGCAGGTTGAGCCAGAGGGTGTATCCAATTAGTCTTTGAGATGTTTTTATTTTTGAGAAACCAAGAAATATATATTGCTGCAAAACAGAGAAGCTTCAATAGGTTCATTAAAGTTACAGATATAATGAAACTGCATATCTTTTGACAGACCTACCAAAGGTAATCTGTAAAATTCTGAGAAACAATTTTAGGTGGAACTCAGAAAACACCAAATTTAGCAACAGAGTAAGTTCTGAGTATCAGTAAATTTGATTACAGGAAATGGTATAAGATGACCAGGAATATTTGTTTCCTTTGGTCTTCAGATTTTTTAAATATATAAATTATTGTACTTTACTTTCATTTCAAAACTAGATTTTAAGTTAAATGATGATGATAAGTAAATCTTTTATCAAACAAGAAATTTTCATCATAATTTTACATTCTCGCCACCACTTCTGAAGCTCTACTGAATATAGTAAGAGACTGCAAGGCTGTAGACAATGAACAGTAAGTCAGATCATGGTAATGATCTACCATGATGAAACTACTATAATATTGGACCATTCAGGATGAGTCTCCATCTTATCCACATTATTATTACCTGACAAAACACTAAATTATAAGAGACTGTAAGGTGTTTTACCCTTTTGGATGATTATCTGATACAATCCACATAGGTGTAATGCTTCAAAAAGAATTTCACAATTTACTGCTATTGACTAATGAAACTAAGTGACTCAAGAATAAAAACATACATTTTTACTTTGTACTTTGTCATCTCCCTTTTGTTGTATTTTTAAATATCTTAGAAGCTTCTATTCACACCAATAATTCATGTGACAACAGAAGGAATTCAAAAAAGATTGAGATGGAATTTCTGTTTAACAGTAGACAGCATTGTTAAATTGAATTTGGCAAATAAGATATTTTTAAAGATGTTTTCTTCGGAACTTGTCAAAACCATTACAGTTTACACATCATGGAATGCCTTTCATAGCAAGCACCACCCAACCAAAGTAAGACATGGGTGGGGTGATGGGGTCTGTCCCTTTGCCTTCTAGCCCCTGGGATAGAAAAATTAAATACAACAAAAATTCTATTTTTATATTTAGTATAAAAACATTCAAGGTTAGAAGCTAGTTGCTTAGAAAAGGGACCAATATGCTGTTGAAGTATTTTGACGGGAGCTCCTCTTGAGTACTGATGCCTACAAATGCCTTGCCTTTCAACCATTTCACTTCCTTGAAAAAAGGGGTCCTCTTTTCATTGTTTTGCCCATTGTGATAAAGGGGATCTTTTATGCCATCAACAACATGGGAACAATGTACTGCCTTTGTTTCATTGCACCATCCTGGGGGTCTGTTAGGATGAGATATAGACATACAGAAGCACAATAAATGATTGATGGGTTAGAAGAAAATATTAAAAAGAAAAAAAAATAACGACTCAAAATTCAGCATTTGTAAATATTTCAGGCTTTTGCACCCTACCAAAGAGAGATCTGAAGGGCAACAAAGATAAGAGCAACAACTATACTTAACCATCTATCTTGATCGAAACAAAGGACCAAGACAGCTAACTTCTTTGTTGAGACTATCACTGTTTTAAAAACTATTTAGATATCTCTCAGAGAAATAAAACTACACACTGTAGCAGGCCCAGCTGGACATGCTGTCCTATTAAGTTATTAGTTTTAAAAAAGAAAAAAATAATTTATACAGTTCAAGAGCCACTCTATACCGCAACAAAGTGAAGTTTAGAAACATAATGGGAGATTTAAAGTAGAGCTTAATAAAAGGGGCAAGAAAGTTAAGTACAATGCTAGTGTTTGGGCAGAAGGAAGGTTACCTTGGCAAGCAATGCAGCCAAAGAGTGCCTTATCATGGCAATGCCATGTCCTGGCATGGCTTCAGGTGGCATCAGCCTGAATTGTGCATATAGTTAGAGAGCCTATTACAAAGATATAACAAAGAAAGTGGCACCTTTTCCTCCTTGCTGAAAATACTGGCAACCATCAACCATTAATGCAATGGCATTCCATAATATTCCAGGCAGCTGTTGCACAGTATCCCCAGAAGTAAGCACAATGGCTTGCTGGGAGGGAACAACAGTCAGAGAAGACTCAATGTGATAGGTTCTAATTGCTTCAAAACGTCCCGAAGAAGACCCCCTATTATCTATTTAAATTGGCTGATAATGGGAGGCTAGAAGGAGGAGGAGATGGAGAAGGGGGAGGAGGAGTAGGAGGAGAAGGGGGGGGGCGACCTAGGCGGAGGGAGAAAGCTATCCTCTGTGCTGCTGTCGCCTCATTATTTTCCGTCTTGACGGACGCCTGCGCTCTACCCCTGGATAAATGGCCCTGTGCTGAATAAGTTATCGTCAGACACACAAAGGGAAGAGTGCGCTCCACAAACAACACAGCAGTACTGCAAAGCATGATTCTTTTTTTTTCCTCTCCTTTGCAGTCCCCCCCACCCTCAAAGACCTCACCCTTCCCCCTGCTCCCTCTAGACGAAAGGCAGACCCTGCCACAGACTGATATCTCACCTGTAATTTCCACAGAAGCTCACAGTTGGTGGGGGAAAATGTAATGGAAATAATAAAATGAAAGGCAGGAAGGATGCAGGCATCTGTGTTTACTAAAAAGATATATACCAACATTCTCCATTTTGTTTCATCTGTCCTTTCTGTTTGTGCAGCTCCTCATTGAAGATGGGGACCTCCTCTGGACAGCATCTGAAGATGTCTGAGAGGAAGACTTTTGTTCTTCTTAAGACAAGGCCTACAGAATGTTCCGTGAAAATGGTTTAGTTGTATCTGATGTTTGTTTTGTTTACCTTTCTGTTGCTTGGACTGCTGGGGCCTGACATATCAAATCAAGATCAACTCTATGCAATGCACCAGTGAGAAACTGTATAAAAGGGTTTCATATGGCTGCTAAATGGAATCTAGGGGGCAACAGGAAAATGTTCATTCTAAAACGGTTACTGCTACAGTTTGCTCTGTGGTCACCAATCCCTCTCCCTTGCTGTCACTCAAAAGTAACAGTGGAACTTTTGGACAGGAGAGCCTCTTTCCCCTGTGACGGGGAAATCAGAGGGTGCCATGGCCCGACAGGCGCTCAACGGCAGATCAAACAGGGCGGGTACCCTTGGAGTGACACCTGGAGCCACTTCAAGGGATGAGCGCGCCACTGATCTCCAGTCATCTCGTCAGAACGACAGTCTGTCAGGGTTAAAGGAGGGGAAAAAGAAGCTCTATCAACTGGAATGGTATGAACGAGGTCGAATGAGGCATCACCTCAATGTCATGGCTGGCTGACCCCAGAGCATTTTGAGAAGTGGTAGTGCAGAGTGTAATTTGTCAGAATGAAAGTTCAGCATTGTTGCCCAATTCAGGAACTAGATTATAGCTAATTGAGCTGCTATAGCAGTTTCACTCAAAATATGCCTGTATTTTTTGCTTGTTGTGCTTTGACTGGAAATTACATTTACTAAATAAATAATTTAGAATGCACTCACTGTTCACTATCCTCTTTTATTTTTAAAATCTCTGAAAGTTAGATGTCTGTATGCAACTTTGGCATGTTTTACATAATTGTAGTCTTTAAGAATATAAAACATTTCTTTGCCACTACTTTGAAATAATTAGAATTCAACAATGTCCTGATCTATCAGAAACAGAAGCTACTATAGACTGGATAATAGAGAGGGAGATATTGAGCGAGAAAAAGGGGGCTTTGCCAGCCTGAGTCAATCCTCAATAGACAAATGCATCCCTTATATAAAACAACAACACGTCTTTGCCCTTGTCAACAACCCTTTCCTCTACAGCCCGGGCTTGAGTGTGTGTATATTTTCCTTTCTGCAAAAAACGTCCCATCAGCACTCTCTAATGGGCGAGGTGGAGGAATAGAGAAAGAGACAGAGATAAAGCAGGAGGGGGAGTGAGTGAGAGACAGAGGTGGCACTGGTGCTTGTTTGGCTCAGGAGCACTGAGTAATGAGGCTAAGGCACACCCTGTCACTATACCCGCAGTGGCCTGTAGCCACAGACACTCAAGAACATTAAAAAGTATCTCCAAATATCAGAAAAAGTGAAGATTTTAAGGCACTTATGTAACATTCAAAACAAACAAAAAGAAGTTCAACATTGACATTAAGTTCATAAAATAACATGCTGTTGGATACTTTAAGAATTGCTCATGTGGTTAATCTATAATGTTCCATTTCATGTGAAGTCTCAGTCTTCAAATCTCTCTAACTCTGCATGATGTTACAAGCACGAGTTCTAGGAGAGTCCTGATGGACTCACCATGTCCTTGTCCATGCATGCCGAGAATCGCATGGGCAACTAATGTGCATGATGCTCTTTGTACATACTACTTTGATGCCTGTGTGGTCAGTAATGATATAATCCATATTGTTATAAATATGAGTTGTATAAATTTGTCTTAAAACTCTATCCCTACTAAAGCAAATGGGCTTAAAAGCCCATCAAGGTCATCTGGTACTACTTGCTTGCCTGCCAAAAGTAAGAACTACAACCATCAATGCCAAATATCTTTCAATAGCAAGTTGACATGTGATGATTATTACACTGTATATGTAAACCCATAACGTGCATGCATACACACATCAGCTGCGCTCATCTTGATATGCATAAAGTTTAACTAGATGTTGCAGTGGGGGCAGATAGGATTCATGCTTTGGCACTTTGCTCCTTTGCCAGAATAAAAAACAGACTGGACATAAAAAGCACAGAATGCTCCCCTGGAGGGGTAGAAAAGGCCAGGGATGGGACTGACCCAGAGGGATGCAGTAGTATGGGGGTGGGGAACAGGGGGTTGAATGGGGTGGTAATGATGCCAGGCTGAACAAATTGCAAAGCAAAAGGAATGCCCTTAAATGCAGTACATGGAGTTATCGTGGCAGCAACATGAAGAGGAGATCAGAGAGAATGAGATCCACTGGGAGTGATCTGCCACTCTCGGGACAGAAAACACGAAGCTCAGACATTGCTACTGCTGCATTGCTACTGTGGTGAGTACAACTTTAATACAAGGTAAAATAGTATGTAAAATAGGGCAAACGTGTCTTACACAATATGAGAGACATTGAGTATATGCCAATATTCTGATGAAACAAGTGTAGGATCGTTAATGCATGCTGTATGTTACCGTAGATAAATAGGTAATAGGTTCACACAGTAGTTTTCTGTCTGCTCTTTTCGCCCTATTTAAAGTAAATAAATAAAAAGACAACAATGAAAAGGGGAAGAAGAAAAGATCTGGACTGCCATGTGTAACAACTTTAAGCTTCACTTTAAACAACTAATTGTTTTGTTCAACATGATACAAAGATTTCAAGAAGGCCCAAAGACTCCAATCCCATTACAACTCACTAGTAGAGTTGCATTTTGTAAAAAAAGATTTGCAAAAAATTTGTAAAATATGTGACTTTTATATGCCAGTAGTTAATATTTCACATAGATGGATAAAGAGAGATTTTAAATATTTTCACCAAAAAGACAGGAGTGTGGAAACACTAACAGACCTTACTGAATCAAAAATTCCCTTCTCTATTTGATTTTCCGGGGTCATACACTTTGGTCTCTTGGCTCATTTGGTTTATTGAACTCTGTTTCCTGTGAATAACACATGAAGAAAACATTTGGTTGTTCTTACCAAGCTTTGCTCTGAACGTATCACATCTAACTACTGAACTAAATCACAAAGATGAACTTAGCCACACATTAAGAGTTTGCCAAAATACAGGTTAAAAAAAAAAAGCTTGTGTCTTGGATAACAGTGTAGCTGCATTAGTTTGTGAGCTAATACATCATCCTCACCCTGGCTCATGAGCTGATCTCTTAATCAGTGTCCAGAGTGTGCATGAGTCCTGTTCTGAAGGCTGAAGCGCTGTCCATCCTGCCTGCCCGTCACTACTGCCAGTCCCAGCCATGAATATGGAGCTGTTCTGTGGCTGGGAGCTTGCTTATGTTTTCTGTCTGATATCTAGGCCCCATTCCCATTTCAAAGGGAGGTCCACCCGGGGCCTTGACTTTTTGATCTGCCTGGCGACTGAGTCGACCACCTGCATGTGGGATCAGCTGCCAGTGAGAGCAGACAACCCCTCTGCTTCAAAATATACATCCTCCCCCCTCGTCCTCCCTGCTTCATTGCTCTTCACTGTACCCCCTCCTTCCATGAAGCTGCCAGGAGCCCCAGTGGTCCTAACTGGGTCTGGAGCTGCATCCCATTCCCAACTGTTCTGACCATGGTGGATGAGATGCTTGAGATGCTTAAACCCTAAGCAGAAAGGCTTTCGCTACAGTCAGAGATCAATTTTGTATTCACGAGAAGCAGCAATGTGAATGTGCTATGAAAACAACAGAGACTTAATCAAAATATCTGGTTTCTTAAATGAGGGATACCCTAACACTGTCTCTACCAAACACACCAAATCAAACTGAGAAGTCATGGAGAAATCCACTCCACAAAATTTACATATATATATATATATATATATATAGCTATCCTTTAACATCAGAGAGTTCAGCTGATGTCTATAAGCCTGGTTAGGTCTGAATGAAAAAAAGTTTCTGGCCTGTGGGTATTAAATACTTGCTCATGTTTGTGGACTTCAATGTCGTTCATTTTACAGATCTGCTAAGAATTTTAAATGATTAAAGACGCAGGCAAGTATTAAATGTTTTGGAGGTTTTCACATTTCTCTGAAACATAAGTACTTGTGTACCCTGTAATGTCAAGACATGTACACTAAACATTTTTTTTTGGTACAAAGGTACTGGTAGTGAAGTAATAAACATGAACTGTATGAAATTAAAATAGATCATTCAATGGTCATAGATATTAATATAATATCAAGACTGCCTTTCTACCTCACTGGGATCATTGTGCCTGTCATGATATAATTAAAACCCAAAGGATTTCAGATGATTGAATTAAAAATTAACTAAGAGTAGACGCCCTAAATGCCAACCACGGACATCTATTTGCAAAGCTGATGTGAAACAGAAGCTTCATTTGTGACACTAGTTATTGACCCATCCAGTCAACAAGACCTATAAACAGTGTTTTATTCTAACTATGCTCATTGACAGTGATGAGTTTTACAGTCATAAATGTGTAAAAATGAAATTTTAAACAAAGCAACAGCTATTTCAGTGTGTGTCTGAATGTTTTTTTTTTTTTCCAATAAGTGATATTCACAGAGTCTTTAAGTTAATTGGCTTTTTTGAACCCTAACAGCTAGTTTAATGAGTGTCTAATTGTTCAGCTGGGGTGATAGCCACCAGACCACAAAGACACTTTAAGAATTGGTGTGAATTTAAAATAGTTTATACCAACAATAAAAACGAATATTATAAATCTCTCCACATACTCTATACGTACACTGTATATTTGTCTGACATGCATGCATTCCCCCCCAAAAAACTATTTTCATTATCATAGATAAGATATAGCTAAAAGTCCTTTACACACTGTTGGTAGACTTACAGCCATACACTACTTCTGTAGCTGGTGCAAACAAGTAACCCCCCGTCTTTACAGAGTAAAAAAAAACTGCAATGGCTTTCACATGGCACTCAAATAAACAATTAATCAAAAGGCAGAAAACCACTGGGTCAAATAATGAATGGGGAAATTGGAAGTTCGAAATTAAGCACTGGTTCCAAACCACCCCTGGAACTGGCTTGGTGGAAAAGGGGTTCCCAAACATACTTTTTGCCCTCAGTTTTCTGGTTATAAATTTGATGTTTCTAGCTCTCAAACGTGCAACAAAACACACTTTCTTCTACTGAAACAGTGAACAAACAGAAAGGAAACAAATGACTTTTTGTTAAAGAAAGGCAGGGGGTGTGAGCTGTGCTGCTCCCATCAAGCAGAAAGCTGGGCAGTAGTTGAAGAGCCTCACAGCCGGGCCCCACTTTGGAAAACCCTCATAAATCCTGATTTGTGCAGGGCGCTAAGCAGAGGAGGTAAGGCACGTCAAGAGAGGGAGCTGGAGAGTGGGGGGGAGTGGCAGCTTGCTTCTTAAAATGCTACATCTGATTAAGTCTTCCCATTATGTGACAGCTGAACTTTAACATTATTATGATAATATTGAAATAAGTGTGTGTTATTTACTTCAGCTCCAGAGGGGGGTGCAGGAAAGAAAAGAGGGAAGAAGGAATGATGAATGATTTCTGGACAGCTTTGGGTGACATGCCAGGCGAGGTGACCCCCCCTGCAATTCTTTCTCCTCTTCCCATAATCAGACTTGACAAAATGGAGACATATGCAGAAATATTGGTTACAGTCGGCGTCACAGCCCTTCTCAGGCCTTCCCTCTCTAGTAACTGCCGACCGCCCTGTGAGCCGCCCTCCAAATTGTCTACGGGCACTGAAGCATCTATTTCAATTGGCACTTCCTTCCTGGGCCCAGGATTTTACATTTAGTCTGTGTCATTTACATATTACTCTTAATCAAAATCCACAGTGGGCGACAGGGAGAAAAAAAAAAAACAAGAAAGAGGGAACGAGAAACAAAACCATGGCGTCACGGTTCAATGGCAGGCACATAGGCACTTTATGAAATGGAGATGTGACAAGACATTACGGTGTGTGTATGTGGGTGTCTGCACATTCGTGTGTGTGTATTAAGAGGCGGGTGCAGATAATGCAAAGACTATTGAAATATTTGCGTGAATGCTTGTTTTTATGATTGTCAGGAGCTGCCTTTTGCATGAACTACCAAGCAAGAGAGACAAAGGCTGGAAGTTGGATATGGGTTGCAAGTGCATTTTGTGAAAAACAAAGACCAAAAGAAGAAAAGAACGAAGACATGTACAGTATACACTTGTGTTTTCTAGCTATTTTCCACAGCTGGGCAACCTATGCTGGGCTTCTTAGTCTAACCAGACACTTAACAGGAATAGTAGGAGAGGCATTTAACAGTTAGTAAGTTTTATAATGATGCAACATACAACTAATCAGAATAATTAGAATCAGAAATAAAGAAGCCAAATTTTCCATCTAATTGTATCTGTAAGTTGTAGAGCAGTTAAATATCATTCAAATAAAATTTCGCTTAAGTGGACGAAATCAGCTTGTCACAATTTAAGTAGTGACTACACACGATGGAACGCAATGTATTATCAACTATAACATTTCCCTTAGTGTGTCCATTCACAATGCAAAGCAATGTAGAGTATGTACAGTATGTACAGTGACAGTCCCTAAGACAAATTACAGCTGGAATGGAAAAGTTGTATAACTTAAGGGAATGGAAAAGTTGTATAACTTAAGTAAGTTACAAACTTTATTAGATGGTGATAACGTGGGCAAGCTCACAGCACTGTTAGAGTATGATATATACAGAGAGGTGCAGAACAATGTCCCTACCTGCCTCTTACCTTCTCAGCATGCCGGTAAGGATACGAGAACTCTTGCCCAGGTTGGCATCTGTTTCTCTCAGCTATGGGGACAAAACAGGTGAAAAGTGGGTTTAAGTTTAAATTCTGATTCAGCAACTACACTACAAAGTAAAAAGCATTACTGGCTCACCACATTATTCAATTAAAATACAGAGGAAGAAGGAAAGGTAATGACTGATTAAGGACACACGTGTAGGTAATATGCACATTTTTACTAAAAACATTTAATAGAAAAAGTGTTACACATTAAAGTCATCACAATTATAATACAAATACTGTAATCTTGCACACAACTTTACAGCTACACAACTTTGTTCTACTGGCCTTGAGGCAAAGTGGCTTGCTCAAGGGCAATTTGAGAAATACACCTCTAAAGTTTGACACTTTGTTTCCAAACAATGTTGTTGGTTGCAAGCTAGAGAGATTAATCAGAGGTTCTTTGATTAGATAACAGCTTTTTAGCCTTCAGGTTGATGGTTCACCTATCTAGAGACATCCTCATACAAAACCCTTGTCTAACCATTATTTCAGAGATACTTAAAAAAAACTGATAGATTCATTGAAACTATAAAATAGATATTTTCAATTTTTCATCCACAAATCTAGAGGCATCACAAGACATTTTATGATAGACAGAAAACCTCTTTAAAAAAGTAATCAATAGCAGATTCCCACAGTGGAGGACAAGCTACTGTAATAGCCTTCTGCTCATCTTGCAGAAAAGCAAACATTACAATGGTATAGGAAAGAGTGAGAAGAGCCCTTTATGTTTGATGTACATGGCAAGTGCACCGAGTCGTTGAAAACACACTTGAAATAACGATCATGGCTATCCAGGGCTAATTGCCTTGGATATTTTTCTTTTTCCTTTCTCCATCTTTTCCCTTTTCTTTCTCTTTGCCTTTTTTTTTCCTCGGGGGTCATAGGGATGTTTTCATTCTACTCTCTTATCAGGTGTAAAGACTTTCACAGGAAAGGAAATTGGCAGAGATGTTACCAACAAGGTGTGAGTGTGACTGAAAAAAAAAACATGCTGACACTGCACTGAGTAAGCTGCTACTAACGTCTACCTGTAGTCGCATTTCTGGAGGTTGATAGGGGAGTGTGGGGAAGAGTCATTGTAGAGATTTTCTCTCTAGAATCAGCAGGGAGTAATTCATCTTCATCGCTCTGTAAAATAATAAGCGCTTTCCCGATAAAGTCACTCTCACTCACTGTTTTCATCAGTGTATTATACTGTACTCTATTCTATTTTTAATTCCTCACTTTCATGTCTCTTCTTCCAGTGGTACCAGCATCACTCTCTCTCCCGTGTTTGTTCTGGCTCTTGTTACAGTCATCTTGCTTGCCTACAATTCATTCAGTCTTCCCATCTCTCATTTAATGCTCCTTTCTTCCTCTTCTCCCATCTTTCCTTCCTACCCTCTAGCAGCCTTGGCTGGTGTGATGCATGTTGCCAGAGCCAAAGATACATGTGGTACAGGGTAGGAGGTGGGGGACCTAGGGTTTGGACCCTCTGGCAAAGACAACAAGTTGCCTGATGTCTGCCTCTATCCACAGATCCACCCCTAGATACTTTGCACTTTCTCCCAAAATACACCCCTCTCTGAATCATTCCTTCTTTCCATTCCTCTCCCACTCTGCTCAGCCTGTCATCAAATCTCATGCTTTTTGTCCTTAACCTGAAATAGAAACCAGCTGAAAAGTTAGTGCAGTTGACTGTCTAATATTAATTAGGCCTACATGGAGATAACACGAGAAAGGTGTTTCTCCTAACTTTTGTTTTTAATGATTATATATATTTAATATACAGCTCAAACACAGGGCACAAACTAGGCCACTCTCTGGGATTAAAATACTATTATTATAAAATAAAACAAATCTATCCTTTCAATCTTTTAAGTGTCAATAGAAAGGGTGAACAGTGCTGGCTTTCTTCAAGGACCTCTCCGTATTTAGCTGCTTTCATCCTGCCCTCAATTTGACCAGTCTCCCTGTCCCTGGCAAACAGAGTGGTTGGAGTTCTGTTCAAAAGATTCAATTTTTGTCTTATCCAAACAGAAAATAATTTTCGTCATTCCTTTAAATACATGCGCATAAAATTCTAAAGAATAAACCATAAACCAAAATGCTTTTTAAAAACAATTTCACATTAAATCTACAACATAATAAAGTGTGCAGAAAGTGGACAGGGAAGAATACTTTCTGAAGCCAGAGTGTTAAAGTACCCTCAAATGTCTTAATTTATGGTGATAATTTGTGGTTACAGATGATTACAAGATCATCATAGAAAGAGAAGATGTGACTTCGACAAATGGAAGTGAACATAATTTGTTATCTGAGATTTATTTAGTTTTTGGAGCAAAAATTATTTGTTTGGGATAACAAATTAATACTTATACTACTTAATTGTTAATAGTTAATAATAATTTCTTAATTACTATTTCTACGGAACAAATATCAAAACTTTCCCCATTAACGGTCAGACCCTGCATGCTCTAGCGTGGAAAACTGTTTAATTTTCAATCCACTCAGTGGTTCAGTGTTGGAAGCATACTGCTTTGACCCAGTGTTGAAACATTCCATTGACTTCTATTTGTACTATAAAAACCTAAACAAAAGGCCACATCTCCCGCAGAGCATAGGGATTTGTATGTGTATGTGTTGTTTTGTGCAAATGTTTGTATCCTCATGTGTTGGCACTTGTGCTAACACTATACCTCCTTCACCTTCTATCTCTTTCATGCAAAAGTGCTCTTAACTATCCCTTCCATCCTATCTCATTAAACGTTGCTTTGTTTTAATTTTAGTTTTGCCTGACAAACAGCCTTTAAAGGTCTCTGAGTTTGTCTGTGTGTGTGGACATACATGTGGTGCTGGTGGTGTGGGGGTGGGAGGTGGGGGCAAAGAAGGCTCATGGGAAGAGAGAGGGAAAGCAAAAGAAAGAGATAGCAGATAGTCTCAGTAGACACCGTGGACCGTTTTGAAAGGAGATGTTTGATTTCCTTTGAAATCGCCTGTGCAAGGCCCACTGCCATGTTGTGATCTTTAAGCATTCTGCATTGAGGGGGCCGACAGGGCTGGGCCCCCTTTCTGTGTTTGGTCTTTTGTGTCTCTGCCTACCTGTCTGTTTGGCTGGGTGGATATAAGGACAAGCAGTGCTATGGATTGAGGGAAAGTGGAGAGGAGGAAATTGGAGAAGAATGCTGCGAGGGCAAAGGTAGCCACATTTAAGTGAGAAAGAAAAGTGGGAAAAATCCTAGAAAAACATGTACAGCTACCAAAAATATGTAGCCACAAGTACAGTGATTACACCTCATGTGATTTGGTAATATGTCCTCAACATTTTAATGACATATAAACAAAAAGAAATATTAGCAAATTGTCAGGTGATACTGATAACTAAACAAAAATCTGCCAACTTAGTGAGTGAATAACTATAAGCATACCCAAGAAGGCGTTTCTTGGCACAACATGCAGAAAGTGGTGAATGTTGTCAATGTTGCTGACCTTTTGTGACATCTTTACAGTCTCTCAAACATTTGTTAGGATATACAGATGAGTTTATGCAGGTGACGTGTCTACTCACCCTTTCCCTGGCTCTCTGGATCTTCTCACGGTCACTGTGCAGGTTGGCAAGTATCTCCTGACCCACTTGTTCTACAAGAGAATCAGGCATGGTGTGAGGAAGAACATATTTCTACCATTTAAAAAAAAATGAAGAGGAAAAACAACATAGAATTGGAACAAATGACTCAAAACAAACCATCAAAAACACACTTATATTACTGGAATACATACAGTATTAAAAATGGATTCTAATGTTTTCTACTCCTTTTTTGGACAAGTCTCAACTTCATACAAATGCTTTATTTTGTATCTGTGCCATATTTTCATCTGGATTTATGGCAAAGAGTTTGCATTTTAAATACAGTTTGTGATGCCCCTGTGGGTAAAACCTTGTCTTATCCTTCCAACTGCTGACATCTACTTAGCATCACTTTTGTTTTGTGTCAACTTTAGTTTTAATGAAATTCATTTGATAATAAGTCATTGAGCAATTTTTTTGTACACTAACCGCACAACACTGCCTAGAATGAGCATCTGCTGGGAAGGTTGCAGAGCAATGCAGCAATGGGAAGTTTTTTTGTTTTTTTTAAACCTTCTTAAAATTAAATAAACAGACAAAGTTCTAGACAACAATATACCATCATCCAGCCTGCCAGTGGGGTCCACTCAGCCAATGTAATATTCATTAGGCCATTCTTATTTAAATGCTTCTCGTCAGTTGTAGATGTAAACACATTAACGCACAGTTATAAAACATCCTCAACAAGGCACCTGACAAGCTTGTCAGTGGTCACTGTCATTTTCCTGTCCCCTGGGTTGGGGATGAGAAAAGAAGCAAACAAACAAACAAAAAAAACAAAAACAAATAAGCCCCACCACCACCACCACAAAACCCACTGCTGCCATCAATTCAACCATACTGCTACAGCATTAGCGTTTAAAAGTGAGGGAGGCAGAGGATGAATCAGGAAAAAAGAAAAAGAAGTGAAGAATCTTTGCATGGATCAAAGACAGGCTTTCAAGCGCACCAAACAAATCCGGAATAAACAACGCAGTTGCTGACTGTATTACACTACACAGGTGCCGCACACCAAAGGGCCCACGTGCTGAGCGACTGTTTGGGGGGAGCAGTGCAAAAATGGGCTACATCTGGCAGCTAAACAAGAGAAGAGAGAGAGAAATTGAGAAAAAGATATATAGAGAGAGAGACAGAGAAAGGGGATCAGGGAGATGTAGGAAAAAAAGAGAAAACACTGTCAAATGAACAACATTCGTCTCCCATTCATCCCATCCCTCTTACCCTCCTACACTGTAACTGACTCAAATGTGTCTCTTCCTGCCTTCATTAATTTCTAATCTGGGACAAGACAGATTGAAGGATACCCAGATTAAACAGTGCAGTCAGACAGTCACATGTGACAAATAGGGCAGATTAAAAGACTGAGTGCAGGTATTAATAACCATAAAAATACAAGCCCTACCTCATCCCCACTAGAGAAGAACAAGGGATAAACAGGATGGGAGTTGTAGCGGAAATCTTCTGTTAAAGAGATAAATAAGCACATCTATCCATCTCTGTCAGGGTTGTGGGTTATTTTTTAATAAATGAGTGTGACAAGCACTGCAGCAGCAGAGCTTTTTTTTGATGGCAAGAGCATTATTGGAAAGGTTTGCAAAGTGTAAAAACATGGATGAGGTAGCAGAATAAAAGATGCCTAAAGATCCAAAGATATTTTAGGCTACTGAACAATCAATATACACATTCTTTTGAGGTATGTATTAAACAGAACAATCACATTTTCTCATGTAGCCAACAAAAAAGCACTGAAACAAAAAAGGGTGAGAAATGACGAACACCTTTGGCAACAAGATATTTGTCAATGGACAAGAATGGATCCAAAGATCCACAAGAACCCATGTCTGCTCAAGGCTGTTCAGAATAAAGTAAAACAATTTGTTATCAATAGAATATTTTCTTGAAAAGGCTGACTAAAAAAACGTTTGCTTGTAGAGATAAACATTTTAAACATTTTCTCCAGGTGTCAAAATCTCATCATCCCTTCCTGGGTTTCCCCCATCACACTGGGCCATTAGAGTACACAACATCTCCCCAGGGAATGTATAGTGTTTGTCTTTATCACGCATCTTTCCTTGCATTACTCATTCTTTGGCATGTATCTACATTTCCATTCATCTTCTTTAAATCCTTCTGCTCAGTGGTCTGTGGAGAAATTCATTAGTTACTGGAGAAAATAACCTGTTGGACAACAAATGGCACAAAACATTGAGTTACACAAAAATCTAATGTAGAGGAATAACAAAAGCCCCTGCAAGTAACATGTTACTCCCATATTGTCCATATTTGTTGTCATCGTATATGTGATGTGTGAACTGGTCTATCCAGTAACATTATCTGAGCTCATGTAAACTTTAAATAGCATGTCTGTGTGTGATTCTGACCTTTGCAATGTTAACATATTACATACTAAAGTTTCTACAGTATGCACAAAATGTAGAATTTATGACCAGGACAAGAACATGAGGTATTAAAAGAAAAATACACGTCATTTTAAAATTAAAAATGTAGAGTTGAATCATTTGAGGTTTACTGATGTTAAAAAAACAATGCAGGAAAGGAGAAATAATTTCCTGACTTGTTGCTCGTTAGTGTGTAAAATATTCCCTTCCTGTTTAAACAGCTATTAACAATTTAAATAACCCTGGCCCAGAGGCCTCGCTCTGACTCACTTGTTAAAGATCCCCATCCCCAAAGGCCCATTTAACAAGCCCATTACTCCATTACATTACACTCACACCAGTACCGGAGAACCTTAATTTAACTCATTCCTAATGTAATTGTATAAAAATTGAAGGCACCTTTTAGAATGAGAGGAAAATAATCTCTGTATTAGGACTTTTTACACTTTAAATTCATGGTCATTCTATGAACATAACATAACACCTTTTTTAGACCATGTAATCTCATCTTAACCCTTCATTTTATTAATAATGATAAGACAGTTGTCTATGTACTAATGTGATCTGTAATTATAGAACAAACACAATAAGACTCAACTAATAATTTACAATTCTGTTTAAATGTAAATATCATAAACTGCCCATTTTCTCCCATCCTCGATCAGGATAAGACTTCCCAGAAAGCCAACAATTCTAGTACCACCCAAACCTCTACAGCCTTCAACTTTCTGCAGTCCATGGACACATTTAATTGGAGGCATCATCTATTTTACAGGAGCTGTTTCAGAGCAGTTACACACTGTCTGGGGGCCCGGCTCTTTCTGTGTAGCATTTTTGCCTTGCTCCCTCTGTCCCCAGAGTAGAGAGGGTACAAGACCTGACAGTGGTGTGCTCTGAGGCTCAGCACAGCTCCTTTTCATTAAGCAGTTGAGACTATTTTTTGAAGGTTACCACACACACTTATATCCGGACACGAGCCACACACTCGAACAAACGGGGTATGGAAGCCCATGGGAGGATTGAGAGGAAGAAAGGAGGAGCCTGATAAATGTTAGACCATACATTTTCACTCTCTCAAACTGTCTCTATCACACACGCACACACACACACACACACACACATACACACATACAGATTGTACCAGTCAACTTATATGCCTGTGACTCCCAGGTGAATAAAGTTACCTGTCTTTGTACATTTCCAGAGAAGCTTTTTTTAAGGACTTCTCAAGTCTACAACTGCCTAGTGACACACTTTCATCACCACCACCAAAGTTGTTCGCACACTGGGATGTATTTGTAATGCTGAGCCCACAGGCCACTAGGCTAGCGCCTTTGCACTGTGCTATAGCTCAAAATAAAGAAGTGCCAACTGCTAGGTCACAGGGGGGCATGTAGCATCTAGGGGCTCAGTGATGACAGATTACTCATAGTAATAACAAGCTCCATCCATCCATGTTAATCTGTAATTGCTACTTTGCAGCAATAACAATAAAAGGATCCCAAAGAGAAGTCCTAGTGTTTCATGAAAACAGTTACACTGTCCTCAAAACTGGGATTTTTCCAACTTCTGTGTTTAACACCGATTCCTCAACGGCATGTATAGGCAGTATACCCTTTCAAAATAGTGTTCTTGGAAAAGTCTAAGGACTTAAAAGGCCCTAAACAAGAAATATTCTGGGCAGGGTGAGGCTGGGCCATTCCAGTCCATCCTGACTTAGCCCATGCATCGGCCCTTCCCCTTGCATGTGTATAAGTGGTGGTGTGCAGTCAGGATGGATTTCTGGGGCCTTTCTTCACTCCGCCAGGCTCTGTTTTATTCATCGCCTGCGCCCTGACCCTGCAGAGCTCCTGTTCTGACAAATCACTTCTGATTAAGACAGATCTCTGTTAGTCAGCCACTCAACTTGGCCTATTCATCATTCCACAGAAAATATTCTGCCCTCCTCCCCTGTCTCTCCTCCTCCCAGCTCGTTTGCCTGTCTGTCAGACCGAAGCAAGCCGCAAAAGAAATTTCCGCTGCTGTTTTAAATGGCTGATTACAGACAATTGGTGGATGGAGAGACGTAAGAGCGTCTTATGGGTGATAAGACGCAAGTTTAATGGGTATAAATGACCAGGCCTGTAGGAGACCAGCTGGTAATAGAACCATTTGTTTAAAGCTGAACCAGGGTGGAGAGAGCTGAAAGCAGCATTTTCCCTTTATTTGAGTTCCCCTTCCTCTTTTCCCTTCACCTCAGCCTCAAAGTCAAATTCTCAGATCACCATGATTTACATTTTTTTAAACAGCAAAGTCCCCTTCATCCTCATTCAATGAGAATTGATGAGGCTGAGAAAGAAATAGCTTGTTTTACATTTATGAAATTACCCATACCTACATATCCCTGTGGACACAGCTGCAGAAACTCCGACACAGTCACTAATATATTACATTGTTTTCCATGGGTTAGTAACAATGTAAACATACCATTTACTATGAGTGTAATTACTAATAGTCAGATGTCTAAGAGTATTCACATGCAAAGTTCTGCCATAATAAACTACAGCAAACTCCTTATGTGGTGCCAAGACATCTAGACAGCCACAAAGCTACTGTGTTAAATTTCTAACAAACCAGATTAAATTAACCTGAACAACAACCCTGCTGGTGGCACAGGGCTGCGAAGCAGGAGGGGTGAGTGGAGAATGAGGGCTCTACAAGCAAATTGCCTGGACTTAATCAACCAGTCTTACTGAACCATCCAAATGAAAACTAATGGACTTAGGTGCTTGCTGTGATTGCCCCACATGCAACATTGTGTTGGCAAGACCATTGCTTTCTGAGGTCTTCAATTAAAAAAAACGGGGAATTTCTACAGACGGCTGGTCAGCCTATATACCTATTCTATGTGTATCCCGATGGGTCGACTGTGAAGCTCAAACAGGGTGGACTTATTAATTCCATTTCCAGTGCTGGGAAAATGATTTTTGTGTGTTGATTAAACTTGGTCAAATTCGTAAAAAATGTATGAAGTGTGGAATTAAAACTCATATCTGAATGAGCTAATTTGTGCATGCATTATTCATAATGCTGACATTTGTGTCATACAATTGTGCTGGCCACACTGCAACTACAATATAAAAAAACTAAACAGTACATGAATAAAAACAAACACTAGTAAATCAAACTTTATTCAACCACAGCAAGCCTACATAATAAAACCAGAGTTTAAGTGTTTTGGTCTGCAACTTAAATAACTTGATTTTATTATCAATTGAGTAGCTATATAAATGATGGTGCCACATCACATGAGCATTGTAAAAACATAATGACCATATGTAAGCTGAAGGTCAAACTAACATAAAAATACAAAACACAGAAAAATTGAATTAAAGCACAGTGTGAGGAATTTTGAAAACAAATATATTACAAGAATTTTAGCTCTAACAACAATGCCAAGACTAGGGAGAGATATATGTAGGAGAAAATAACATGTCAGTTGCTCTTAATCAAACACAACATCTGATTTAGCAACCTCTGGTAGCACTGACTGAGGGGAAAAGTTTGCCAGTTTGTCAGAAATGGACTCGGGGAGAGAAATATGGAAAAGGAGGGATGAAGAAGGAGAAAACTTGATGTTGCTTTGGTTCGTTTTCAACAGTTTAGAACCATTAATCATCACATTACTGTTGATTAAAGGCTTCTACGTCTCTAATCAGAAAGTTGACAGGCAGATCAAAGAGAGAAACACAAATTTCTTGCCTTTTAATTATCTGTACAACACCACACCTCGAGCGGCTCTTCCGTGCCTATCTCCTCAAACTCAGCGAAAGACTGTGAAAGGAGATCTAACACTGTACAACAGTTCATTATCCAATAAAATGGGAGAAGGGGGAGAGAAAATACACACACCCACACACGCCATCACCCGCACACAAAGCTTTAAGGCTTTATGATTAGTGAAGACCTGGGGGAGGCCTGCAGTCTTCTTTATTAACATGTCCCGAATTGGAACACCTTAATTATGTTTGTCAAAATCGGACTTGGCGGCAGGCTCATTTGCATGTTTTGACAAGGCCAGTTGGGAGCCTCCCCCTATTTTCCTTCAGAGTGTTGAGGAGTGCTAGGGGTATTTAGCACTTTTCAACACCCACTGATAATTGGGTCTTGTTGCTAAATGGATGAAATAACTTGTTAAATGAGCTTTGTTAAATTTTCCCACCCAGCCTCAGTGTTTGAGAGTTAAAGTGAGAAATGGTGCAAACACAGAGAAGTAGACACAAAGGTGTTTCTAGACTGTCTTGATCAATGCTTGTTCGCCACTCCTGTTTAAACTGATGAGGATCTGACGCTTTCCGCAGCCGTTCCTGCCCAGCTGTTCCCTGTCAAGTGGTTTGGACATGAGAAGTCGATCCTACTTTTAAAAAAAATATTTGGCATCACTTTGGAGGCTCTCAAAAGTCCTACATGTACTGTAGTTCATTCAGAACTAGAACAGATTGTTGCCTGACTTAAGATCACATCCTATTTGAATATAAGAAAGCATTAGACCATTCCATCCCTTCCCCCATTAACAACTCACTAAATGAATCCTCGTTATGTCAATGATATGTAAAACAAGCATGATCGAAAACAAACAAACAATCTGTGGGGACACAGGACTGTCAGCAGCAATTTAGCAATTGAGAAAAAGGAGGGCATGAAAGCGAGACATCAAACATTAGTCTGAATGGAAGGCGCAGGCCATTAGAAGTGGTAGCACTGACAGGATCTGACAGTTGGAAACACTTAAAGATTATTTTCTTCAAACTTTGAATTCATTAATACTCATGAGCTGAGGATGGGCTCCCAAAACATAGCAAAAAAAAGAGAGGGCTGTGCTAAGTCTTGCAGCTAACTGTAGTGTGACAGGTTGCGCCAAGAAGCAGCATGCTCTTTGTGAATGAAGCTCATTTTCTTGGTACCAATTAGTGCTGTAACTAGTTTCTTGGTTACATCTGTTCAGCTTCATCTCTTTTTGGATTTTGGAAAGATTAAGTACATCAATTAATGCAAACTAATGACTGATGATTGTCCAAAATTACCCTAAAACAAAACTAAATCACATAGAGAAACCTTATAGTCTTGTGAACAAAACATTGATATAAATAACCAGAATGCATAGATTAATGCAAAACTGGTTTGAGTATTCCCAACATCTCAGCCTTGGTAAAGTGATTCCATTGGGTCTTGGGAATGGTGGTTTTCCCTGCAGAAGAAACACTCAGAGCCTCTGACGGGACAAAAATTAATTACATTACATGTCAAAGTCAAGCAGGTTATCGTCAGCAGTTGACTCACTCTCTTAAAATAATTCTCAGTATTCCCAGCGTTGGAGCAGAACTAATTCCAGCTAACAAGGTATCCTTAGCTAGCAGTCTATTCCAGTATCCCCACATGTACGGACTTTAGTTCTTAAGCAATCATAACTAATGACAATGCTTGTCAAAACTACACAGATTTACATTAAAGATTGTCAAAAAAAATCATTTAAAATGTCTGTCAACTTTCTTGGTAACAGATACATGAAAGTAAAACACACATTTATTTCTTATGTGTTGGAGAACTGAATTTATATGTTTCATTTTTGGGTTATAGCAGAATGTTTAACATTTGACCTCTGTATTTGAGGCATGCTATAAATTGTATAACTATTCACTGCAGCTGGCATAGTTGGCCTCCTATACACAGATGATAAATCAAATTCTCTTTAGCAAATCTAAGGTGCTCTGACAATTTCATCTGAGCAAGCAACAGTGCTGCCTGTTATCAGAACACTCCGTCATTGTGGCTGCCCTGACAAACTGCACAAACACAAGTTTGTGTTTTACTTTGGGGTAATACCATTGCACTTCCCTGCTCTGGTAAAAGGAAAATAATACTGCTATTATGGGGGAATACGAGGCACAGAGGGGGCTTACAAAAGAGAGACACATCATGTGCCTCATTTAACAATGACTGTGGCCAGAGAGTTGAAGACAGATTATTGTCAGCTGCCACTGTGAATACACACAACAAGGCATGACATTTGAGGGCATGTCAAAGCTCTTGTGTGCAGTGTACATTGTTTATTTGTTCTTACTTTACATTGTTCCAAGTCATTTCCAAGCAACAATTTTGAAGAATTCAGACCTCATGGTATTCTGGTTGAAAGCTTCATGTTATAAAGGTAATGGAAATAATATCAAATAAAAGGCTTCATTTACAATATGTACAGTTAGTAGATATGACTTCAGTGATTACCACTAAGGATGGTATTAAGAAAATGTGAAGTGCTAAAACAGGATTTATAACTACAGACCTAAACAAGCACAGTCACAACTTTGGCAAAACAAAAATGCTGTACTCAGCATTTCTGTATTCAACAATTTAGGAAAAAGACAATTCGAAGCAGTAATATTTTTCTATTACACAACAATTCAGAAGCTCAAACCAAAAGAGAAATTCAATATATAAATTCCTCAGTTTGTCTGTTAACTGACATAAATGCATTTTAACAATGTGCACTACTGCTACGGTGGCGAGGTGTCTCCTGTTCATCATCATTAAATAAAAGAGGCTTAAGTGAATACCCAACATGCCCGCCACCATCTTCCACACTAATGAAGCATATCTAAGTTTTAAGACATGGCAGAACTAATTTAATCTACCTTCTAAGGGGCCTCAGTGCCATCAAATTAATTATTCATAAAGGACACGATATTATAACTCAATTGTCAACGCAGTAGCTGGCCAATTTTCTAACCTCCCCCTGTCTGTCGTCTCTTTTGTCTTAGACTCTCTTTTAAAGAAAGTCCACTTTTAATCTATAACTGTGCAACACACATTGTCATTAGATGTTGAACAAAATAATTTCCTTTTTTTTAATGTTTGTTGATGAAGGTGACAATAGGGAAGGGGAGAGTTTCTATCATTGGCGTGGATTCCTGTGGGTTTTAGGGTATGCTGATGAGGCCAACTTCACTGTAGCGAAAAAAGAAAGACACAAATAGAGAGTCATCAAGTTTGTAATAACACAACCTTAGATACCTTTTATTTTCCCATCATGAATAATGTATGCTATCTGGCAAAGCTAATCTTGCAATAGTTTGTCTTAGACAGGTTGGCCACCAGGAGGTGGGACAATATTTCTTTTACACAAAGGTTCTTTTAGCCAGGTGTCATTTTCTCTTCAGGGTAGGATGATTGTATGTAATCCTGTCATGACTGACAGGAACAGCAGCACCCTCGCATGGTTACAATGCCCTATAGTGAGAAACTAATAGTAATATGTTGATTTCTCATATAAGTAAGGAGATCCACTGTGCAAATCACTATGTGGTCTACCGACAGGCAACCAATATAAAAAATAACCAGAATCAACCCTGACACTTTGAGTATATTTACTCCATCCATGGTCAAGTACAAACACTAGAGCATGTGACAGTATACACAGCAAGAACCCAAACAGTTGTTCTCTCTTTCTATAGATATTATAAGTGAGGATGTGACAGACAAGACCTATATTACTTGTTGGAATGGCTCATCCATCTATGGACTGTAATAATTTGATACTGGTTTTAGAAAATTTCCCAATATTAACCAAATTGTGCACCATAAAGTCTGTACATAGCCAGTTATTGGGACTGGTACCAGTGACAGTTCAACCAACTGCAACTGCATGCTGAATGAAGTTATTAGTTATTTTTAATAATAAAATCAAATCATTTTAAGTACTAAGGGGCAGAAAGAAAATTACAGATCTCATACAAGTGGTTAAAGTGGAAATCCAGAAGACAAGCTTCATTTTTACCATTCCTTGACATGCTTAAAAAATTCAAGTCCAATAGTCCCATTCACTTTTTTTTTCTGTGTATTTGCTAGAGCTCAAGGATATGTACAACAGATTGTGGTGAGAATCACTGAACATAAACTGAATGTTTTACAGAAAACACCCCAGGGAACCTTGAACTTGGGCCCTTTTTGAATGGGCACTGACAAGTATAGCATATAGTATACATTAGTATACTAGTAACATACACTGCGAACTAGAAAACTGTAACTTAAAGGTTTTATGTGGAAGAAGCTATGTAATAAGTATAAAGCAAACTCTTCAGTAAGACATTTTCTAATAAAATAAATTCTCTTTGAAAACCTCAACATGAGCAAACAAATCAAAGCACTGAACACAAAACTAAATTTCATGAACATTAAATGTGTCTCTAGGCTCATGAAATGTGCAGTATCTCTAAGGTGTATAAATGTTTTTAATGTATAAATGGCTAAGTTGTCAAAGGCCAGCAATCATAATGTGGGGTTTTAATTAGGGATGTCCGATATTATCGGCCTACCGATATTATCGGTCGATATCTGCATTAAAATGTAATATCGAAAATTATCGGTATCGGTTTTTACTCTTTTAATGACAACTTTTACATACCATGCACATATTATACATCAAGCTCTTCAGCTACTTCTCCTCTCTCTCAAAATGTCAAAATA